>OZ018320.1:99747390-99797390 GCA_963969495.1 Ceratothoa steindachneri
CAACCTCAACAATAGGAAAACACTCAATAGGCCTAGGCAAACCACATAAAACCCATATGCTACCCACCTGTCTCCCATGACACTACTCTCACCATAATATCACTCAACAACTCACAAGTCAAAAGTATTGGCCACAACCCAAACATCCACCTAAAATATGATCCCTTAGCCATATCTGCACTCACAGATCTTTCCCATCTGAAGAACACATGCATCATCCCTGATCTTCAAACTAAACCAACCTTCCCATCTCACATACCCAGCATAGTTTCAAGGAAAAACTGTCCACAACCACTCTACTGACCATTTTAACAATTAACAACACGCATCTTAGAAGGCTTCAACCATATCTCCCATGGCTGCAATAAACTTCAACAAAGTCTTAGACATCATCCATATTCTTATAAAAAATATGACAGAAATGAGGAAAAATGGATAGCAAACTTCCTTTCCAACAGACATGGCCAAGTCTTTTAACAAAGTGCCTGGTCGAAAGGAAAAACTCCCCAACAGGATCCCCTTTGTTGCCATCCTCTCCTCCCCTCTTTACCCTTTTCTTGCATGACATACTCCTTCCCACTACCCAATCAGTCCATTTAAACATCTCTGCAGATGACCTATTCATCGCATCCCAATCCATCTCTGTATCCACTGCCTTCAGAAAAATAAACAGGTACCTCCAACTCCTTCGAAATTGGTTCACACTCAAAAGAATGCCTACCCGCTAAACATCAACAGTCACCATCTTACCCCTGACCAAATGCAAACTTATCACCCTCAAATCTTGCTCCATGATCAACTCCACATCAACTGTAACCCCACACTTCTGAATGTCACCCTAGACCAACACAATGTTCATTACACACAACATTACCTCAAAGGCAATTTCCAAACTCAGAACACTTATAAACACCAACTTTGGATGACACAAAGAAGCTTTGATAATATTATACAGACAGTTATTCCATCTCACACAACTATGTATCCCTAGCCTGGATTCACTCCAACAAGATACAAACAGTGCACTCTGCATTACAACACTCAATGAAATCCACCCCAAGAACGCCCCGAATCACTCCCCTGTAAGGGGCATGGCGATTTGCCTTCCTGCCCTTCCTCACTTTCCCTACAACCTTTCCCACAACTTTCTTTGGTCTGTCTCTAATTTAACAGGGTAGATGCTGACCAGCTTCCTCCCACTCAACTATCCCAGATTGGGGCTGAGGGAGGGAGGGACAATGTTTCTTCCACCCCTGAGCTCCGGGCTAGGGTGGTGGGTTTATAACAACCTGCTTCATCCCCACCCATGCCTTTCTCACATTGCCTTTCATTCTCCTTTTTATATAAATTTTGACGCCATGCCCAAAGTGGAGCTGTGTATTCACCCCTTGTAGAATGGGCTACTGCGTGAGGTGATGAGCGTTTGCATCCCATGCTATAAAAGGGGTCACCATGCCCAATGATGATTTGAAAAAAAATAGTACTCCCTCTCTACTTTCTCCTCAACCATCGTCGGAACCACCCTCAGGCAGCTCCACAGAAAAAAATGGAGCCCTCCCCCTCCTCTGTGCTTGCACAGGGGACCCTCCTAAATTCTTGTACCTGAGATGAGGTTTACTCCTCCTTTGCATACGTGTGCAGGGTAGTCCTCCTCACTTCCCTTCTCTCTGGAGTTGTTGCAACTCACTTTTTTAGGGGCAGGCCCCCCCACCCCTTTGCTTTCCAAGGAGACTGCCAAGAAGGCAGGCTTGGTGCCCATAATTGACTGCATCCTCAACTGAACGTGTATTGCAAAAGGTGGACTTGATTTATCACACCCGCTCTCGCTGCATTCACAGCTGATCTCGACGGTGCCTATGCTACCGAGAGACTCTAGTCATACCCTAAGCCCTTTGGGTTTAAGGCTAGGAAACTTTTGAGAGAGCTAGGTTTAACTCTCGGGCCGGTGGCACCCCTGGTTCTGTCCAGGGTGCCACCCTGGAGGGTACCACCTTTGACTATTTGTTGCCACGTCTGTTCCCAAAGCTTCTATAGGGCCGGGAGTATTGCGTTCAGCCTTTTTGGAGCACACTTTGTGTCACTTTGGAACTGCGCATGTTTATACAGATGGCTCCAAGTACCAAGAGGGGGTTGGTTTCCCTGCTATATCTCCTCTATTTGAAGTCAGTGGGACTGCCAGGTGCTGCATCTATCTTCACGGCTGATCTGGTTGCAATACACCGCTCGGTACGGGAGATAACGAGACATACCCGGTTTGGAGACTGGATTGTGATTTATAGCGGCTCACAAAGCACTCTGGGCATTGGAATCTCTGCATCCTCTGGTTCGCGATATCTGTCATGCCACAGTTTTGGTGAGCCGGGCGGATGCCAAGATTATCTCATGCTGGGTTCCTGAACATATCGGAATGAGCACGCCGATGATGGCGCCAAAGAGTCTGCGAGGACTGGGCGACAAGACCTGTGTTTTTTTTCTTCCTCACACCGATTATGTGGCATGAATACAGGCTGCCTGGCAACGAAGATGGGAGATGGTCGAGGGGAACTTAAAGTTGCATGCTATTGCACCACAATTGTTCCCATGGATCTATCGCTCAATGCAGCAATGGCTTCAGGTTGTCATCTGTCTTCTCCAAATTGGACACACTTGCAGGATGCCCTGCCCTTTGATGGATTGCTCGCCTGCAACATACTGTGAAGACTGCATTGTACCCCAGACTGCTTTGGCACATTCTTGGTGATCTCCCACACATTACCTGCCCCAGTACCAAGATGAGCGTGGTCACTACTGCTCATCCCTTGTACTTGGGACGGGTTTGTGCACACCGACTTTTGGACTTTATAACCTTTTGGAGGAGGCTGGCCTACTCCACTCTATTTGATTGTTTCTTTTGTAGGTTGCATGTTCCTGCGCTGGGGGAAGGAGGGCCTACCCCTGATGCCGGAGTCCACTTCCTTGTTGCCTTTAGCTTTGTTTTCCTTTTTTGTTGGAGTTTTTTTGGCTTTGTTTTTATCATTATTTATTTATATATCATTATTTTTTAATATAGCCTACTAATAGGCTCTCGTGAGTACAGTTACTTATGCCCAGTCTAGGCAATTGCCGGATAGGCTCCTAAATTTTAAAAAAAGCAAATCCACTCCTGTTGCCAACTGTATCCAATTATTAGCTAACTTCTCTCTCCAATCCCACTAAACCAGAACACTATAAAACATATACATACACACCTAATTTACCCACATGCCACTTTAATACCACCCTTCAAAATGACTGACTCGAATGCCCCAAACCACCTCTCTACCCAGATATTTCACCATTCCGAAGAAACCCTAGATCGCTGAACCAGAGTTTTAATAGCCCACTTGCAATCAAGAGACTACCCCTACCATGCATATATATAAAAATAGATTAGCCCCCTCCCCCAAGCTAGCTCTACTGTAACCTCCAGCAACCTGAAAATACTGCTCATCTTATCCTATTCCACCCCTCTTTAGCATCTCAGGACCACTTATGCTATACTTCATTAAGATATCTCTTGAGAAGACTTATTATTGTATTCTCCCTGAGTTCTTCTGGGTTTGAATGAAGAGAACAATGTTGTTTGGTTCAGCCCAGGAACAGATGGCATCTCTGCTCCCCCGATCACTTGGGAGATTAAGGGGGAAAGCCTTTGCTGTAGGCCCAGTCAAGCTTAACACAATTAAGTGGGGCTGTGCCTTCTGTAAGACTGTCCTGACGAACCAGATTAGAATAGAGTGAGGTTGTTGCATGCTGTGGGAATTTTATAACAGCCCATGGAAGTGGGAGTTTAATTGCAATTAACCTTATGTGGAATACATCCAGGTCGGGTGGTTGTGTCATATCCACTTGGAAATGACTGTTTACTCTTGACCTTTGATCTACATGGTGGATAGAGTTTTAAAAATACAGCCTTGCCTGCTGGGCATCTTGAGAATTTTGAGTAATTTTAAAATTATCATACTTTTAAATAGGATTGAAAATGT
Source organism: Ceratothoa steindachneri (assembly GCA_963969495.1). NCBI lineage: Eukaryota > Metazoa > Arthropoda > Malacostraca > Isopoda > Cymothoidae > Ceratothoa > Ceratothoa steindachneri. The sequence continues at coordinate 99,751,395 of OZ018320.1, forward strand.
TGTGTATTAAATTGCTAAAAAAAGAATTCCTCTTTAGAATAATTGTTTCTTTTTCATATATTGTCACTTTGTGTTAGATTTGGACAACTGCCTCCAGGACTGGGTAGATGTTCTCAGAAGAGATTTAAAAGCTCCACATAATTCTAATCCAGAAGATTATTTGTCAGATGACCAAAATTTTTTGCCTGATTATTTTGATGATAATTCATATTTAAAGAATTCTAATTCATTTGGAGAAGGTAAGTAATATTTTATTTAATATGATTGGTTTTAGCAATAAATTTTGCTATATTCCAATTTTATTTCATAAAGAAATACAAGATGAGTGGCTTTGTCACTCCTCCTTAAAGAAGGAGCTTCCACTTTGCTGGCAGACTTTCGGTCTGTGGCCTACGGCCTATCATGATTCCCTTTTTTTTTCTCCATCTAAATTTGCTCTAATAGTTTCCATGCCAAAATTTGAATAAATTTTCTGACAAATTTGATACTTATATATATTTATTCCTGAAGAGGTAGAGGTAGGCCTAGGGAGACTTGGATAAGGACTATGAGGCGGGAAGCAGGAGATGATTGTTGGGAAGATCTTGATGCATTAGCTCAAGCGTGGCGGCATATGTTCATTAAGGCCCTATGCATTCTCATGGGTTCCACAGAAAATGATTGATTGATTGATAAAGAAATTATTAGAGATAACTGATAAAAAAATTAAATATACTTCGGTGACAACCAAACTAAAAGAAATAAATCTTATTCAAACCTTCAAAAAATCTTTTTCTTAAAATATAAGGTTATTGATTGATGATGGTGATGATGATTTAGAGCAGAAATGACTTGTATTAGAATATTCTGATTACTTAGTCAAACTATATGACAAATATTTTATTTACTTGTTTTATTTATTTGTAAAAAAAATTTTAAACTATATTTTGGTATAGTTGTTAACCCATCGTCAGGCTCACTGTATAGCGGCGGGATCGCAAGTCCCTAGCCAAAAGTTCCCGCCGCCCTGACAAGGTCCGCTCGGTGGTTCAAGAAGAGGGTATTGAGGAGAGAGAGTATTTTCTAAATTTAATTTACACAAAAAAAAAAATAGAAATCAACCACAACCCCAGAAAACAAAAATGTAAATTTACCCAATTTCCAAAATATTAACTATCTTTAACCACAACCGAAAGATATTTATATATATATATATATATATATATATATATATATATATATATATAGTGGGCCTTACAATTTTACCCTGGCCACACACACACAAATAAGGAAATGTTTAGGGCTTCACAACCAGATTGCCCAGTGCCACCATGTGAGTCTGTTGAACTTTCTTCAGCTCTGGGAGCGCTATTACCGGTATGGGGGGGGGGGGAAAGGGAGGCGGGCCCGCTTTCTTGAGGGAAGAGAGGTTCCTTTTTCTTAAGGGACTGGGAGTCAAACTTCAGCCAAGGCGAATGATTCGCACTCAAAGATGAGGAAGTGGTGGTTCCAGTCAGAGCGGAAAGTGCGAGGTCTCAGGCCCCAATCGATGCGTCCCTTTACTGCCACACGAGAGTCAAGATTGGCTTCAGCCGTCTCCGAAAGCCAGATGTCGGCGACAATCGGTACCACAGAACTGGAAAAGTGAAGGCACATTCAGTCACCTATTCACTGCCACATTCAAACATCTTTACTCCTAACTCATTCAACCATATCCACTCTCACACAATCTTCACTCACCTATCCTCCGTCTAGGCGGTTCTTCCTTCTTCAGTCACAACTAATGACTTCCAAACTATTACACTAAAAATATTTGCTGAAAGAATCCGCCTAAAAAGAAAACAGGAGTTGAATGGGGGAGCACGATAGAGATCCATCGAGTCCCCCCCCACACAAAGCAAAGACGGTGATCACACGATCCACACACACACATTCTGCAAAAGAAGAAAAAGATTAGACATAGGGGAGGGGAGGCGGACAACCAAACTACTACAACTGCGCTTAAGTACTATTGTGAAAAACACACAAAAGATATTTCTAATTACAAGTGCAAATAAAAGACATTTTTCACATAACTTTATTTATATTTATAGATTTTTATGTTTTTAAATCTATTTTACCTTCAAACAGCAAAAATTCAATTATAAGATAATAAAAAATAATAATAATCTAAATTGTAGAAAAAGTTTACACCACTTTTAATTCTAAATGCAATTAATATTTCCATTTAATCAAAATTAAGGAAAAACTAAAAAAGTTTAAATTTAATCTGAATTAGGAAAATCTATGCAAAAAAAGAATATAATAAAAAACTGCATAGTTGGAGCTTGATTTGCAGACAAAAAGTGCATGCTCCAAACAAAGTGCTTATTTGCATTTTATGCTTTCATATCCTAAAGTCTTCTGTGACCACTTTTTGTAGTACAAGTAGCACATCTCCTTTTTGCTGGTGGCTCCAAAGTACTAGCATTGTCTTTTTCTTCTTCTATATTAGGGCAAAAAGTCTTTAATTTTTCTTGAATATCTAAATGCATCCCAATAGATTTTACATTTCTTTCTGATATTTCTCCCAAGACAAGTTCTTGAGAAAATGTTTTCAAAAAAATTCTTCTGATTGGTTTGAGACTATTTCCATGATAGATGATCTGAGAGCTAATACCACTTATATTTAGCATGGCCAAAAATATCGCCATGGTGTTTCTAGTTACATTATATGTAGAACACATTAGATCTACATTCTCCACCCCTCCTTTTGTTCCATTGTAAAAGGTAATTATTGATAGTTTCTTTGATTCTTTTGAATCAGGATCAATTGAGCTATCTTTGTGCAAGCTAGAGACAAGAATTATTACTTTTTGTTTTGTTGGAACATAATGAAACTAAAGTACTGTTATTGTTGAAACCAAAAGTGAACAATAGTAGCTCTCTACTTTTTGTAGTGATCATTTCAGGTGGTATTTCCCTTTTATTTTTCAAGTACCCACATAAGACAATTTTTTTTTCTCCTTTAGCTCTTCAACTAAGCTAATAGAAGTAAACAAGTTATCAGCAATTATTTTTCGACCAGATCAATATAAAGATTCAGTCATTCTCTTTGCTACATCAGTGGGTTTGTTACTAATATTGCATGGCCCATCTGGTTGCATCCCAGCCTAAAGTTCCAAATTATGTAGGTAGTATGTTTCAGCATCCACCAGTGCATATATTTTTATTCCATACTTACTAGGCTTTGAGGGTATATATTAATGAAAAGGACATTTTCACCAAGAGAATAGTTTTTCTCGCAGTTAGCTACAAACTTTGACAATATTTCACATATGGCTGCAAAATGATCTTCGTCTTTTCTTTCTGTCCTAGAATTATGATCATCAAACCTCAAACATCTTACTAAAAATTTCAATCTTTTGAGACTCATTACAATTCTAAATTTTTCAACCCCATCCCCACTTACACTGGGTAACAAATTTTCACAAAACTTTTGTTTCTCTTATTTTTTTTGTGTTTAATACTAAATTTTGTGCTGATTCCAATTGTCATTACTTTTTCTCTACCATCGACCGTTTGAAAAATATAACATTATGCTAATATAAAGAAATGTATGGGGTATGGGTAAAGCACACTTACATTTGTTATTTATTTTCTTTTTTAGGCTTATATGATAAATATTGACTTTCTTGATTATGGCTACAAGAGGATGCAGGTATTCACCAGATTCATTCTCTTTTGTGTGTGGTTTCTATGTTGGACCTAAGCATGTATCACATGAAATTGTGAAAGGTGCAAAGTACTGGATTACTTATAACCTGTACTTTGGAATGACTATGGGTGACCAAGAAAAACCATGGGCCCCTCATGTGATATGTAGAAGTTGTCAATCAAATTTAGATGCATGGCTGAGAGGTGCAAGTAAAGCAATGCCATTTGCTGCGCTGAAAGTTTGGCAAGAGCCAAAAAATCATCACGATGATTGCTATTTTTGCATGATTGACATATCAAAGTACAGAAAAGTTAAGAGAAAAAAGTCGCTTCCATATCCCAATATTTTATCCTCTATTGCACTTGTGCCACAGGATGATACCTTATTGGTCCACAGCCACCAGAAAATGTAAGTAAATCTTATCAAATTGTAAGCTATATTCTTTGTAACAGAATCAATACTGAAATATTTAAAACATCTAGCTAAGGTTTCTTGTAATGTGATTACACATACAATCCATATTTATCCTCCAGCTATTAAATGCATCTCTTTTTTTATATATATTTTTTCAGGTAGAGGGTATGATAGAGGTCTCATCAGGAGTGTTGGAAGATTGTGACAATGAAGAAATGGATGAAATGTTTGAGCCAAGAATGAGTACCTGCCCACACTTTCAAAATCGACGTGAACTGGATGATCTTAACAGGGACTTGGGTCTCACTGTCAGGAGCTGAGCTTTTGGCATCCAGACTTAATGAATGGAATCTGTTGGGGGAGGACTGCAGCTCAACAGTATACAGGAAGCACCATGAGGAATTTGAAGTATGCTTTGATATAAGCGAGGATCTCTGCTTCTGCAAAGATATTAATAGCTTGTTTACAGTTAGTGGAATTGATCACAACCCTGAAGAATGGTGACTTTTCATAGATAGTTCTACAAAAAGCCTCAAAGCTGTTTTACTACATATTGGTAATCAGTATCCATCCCTGCCTATAGCATACTCGGTACAGATGAAGGACGAATATGGCAATGTAAAAAAGCTTCTCAAGAAGGTAAACTATACTAAGTTTAAATGGGATGTTTGTGGTGATTTTAAAATGCTTGCCTTTTTACTCAGATTGCAGGGTGGATACACCAAGTATTCATGTTTTTTTTTTGCCTATGAGACAGTAGGGTTGATCCTGAACATTACCAGAAGGTTGAGTGGCCCCCTCGAGATGACTTGCAGCCAGGAAAACTAAATGTTATTAGATAGCCTTTTGTAGAGCCTGCCAAAGTTTTGCTACCTCTACTTCGTATAAAGCTTGGTTTGGTCAAACAGTTTGTAAAAGCATTAGATCATGGTGGAGAAGCATTTCAAGAGATTCGTCTATTCTTTCCAAAGCCATCAGAGGCCAAAGTTAAGGGTGGTATATTTACTGAACCGCAAGTAAGGAAAGTGTTGAAGTCAGTACAACTTGAGAATGCAATGAGTGATTTTGAAAGTGAGGCGTGGTGTGCATTTCAAAATATAGTTAATGGATTCCTTGGTAAAAATTAAGACCCAAACAACAAGCAGCTGGTAGCAAAACTTTTAGAAAGTTATAAGAATTTAGGATTTAGAATGTCACTAAAGGTGCACTTTTTGCTATTTCTAATGTAGTGAAATGACACCCATTTGTTTGTCTGCACAGAACAAAATAAATGTGGCTGTGCCTGTCAGATTGGTTGCACCCACCAAAGGGTTCAAGAACAGCTGTAATCTGAAGAAGAGAGAGAGTAGTGGATAATTTGTCACTGTTGGCAACACACAGTTTTGTGCATGCATGTTGTCTGGTATCAATCAGTTCTCTCTTCCTCTCATAATAGACTCAGTTGTACATCTTCTATGGAGGAAGCAATACCATGGCTGAATTCAATCTTCCAAATATTTGGAAAAGGAAAGCTGTGCGGCTTGATATTCATGCTGGGAGCTTCAAGCAAAAATCTATTAGTGTTTGGATGTCAATCTGAGGATAGTGCAGAGAAGAAGGAAAAAGTTGCTGAGTCAGGCTATGATTACAAGGGTATGGCGACTCAGAAACTTCACTCTGAGCATTCTATGAAAAGAATCCCCAAATTTGTCTTGGAGATCCAGGCCATCATTTACAACGTTCCCAGCAAGTCAGTGAGGTCTATAGCCAGGCATAAAGGAGTGTCTGAAAATTTGTTCATGAGGACATCCACTACTACTCATATCAAATGTGAAAGGGCCAGCTTCTGTTGCAGAAAAGGAAGGACAAGCGGAAGGAATGTACTATGGAGCTTGTAATGAAGCATTCCCTCAAGTCTGCTATGCTTTGGTTCTTCTCAGGTGAGAAGAATTTCTTCCAGGCCCAGATAGTGAACTCGAAAAATAACCACTGGCTTTCTGTATCCCCCAAAGATGTACTGAGAATCATAAAGATCAAGTTTCTGGTCAAATCATGGTGTTTGGGGTGGTCAGTCAGTAGTGAGGGCCATGTTATACCCCTGTTTATCTTCCTGGAGCACTACATTAAGTGCCAGTTGTTGGTGTTGCCCTGGATCGAGGAGGGGGCCATTGGAAGGCGATCCTTGTGGCAGAAGGACTCTGCACCATGCCATACATTCAGAAGGACCAAGTCATTGCTGTCAGACAATTTCTTTGACCACATCACTCCAAACATCTGGCCTACTATGTCCCGAGACTGCAACCTTCTGGACTATTATGCATGTGGTGTCATTGAGAGTGTGACTAAGAAGGTCACCTGCACCACCTAGCTGGCACTTAGGTCCAGGATCACTACAATTTTCACACAGTTAAACGGGGGTGGGGGGTGAGGGGTATTGAGAATGCCTGTGGAAGGTTCCGTTGATGGTGATCTCATTAAATAAATGAATAGTACAGCAATCCCTCAAGATTTTAACATATCTTTGGTGGTAAATATATCTGTATAAATGACCTTTGTTATTTTCTTCTATATTGAAGTTAGGCGACACATTACCCACCACATCCTGTACATTGATGAAATACACATAAATGAGTTACAAATATTAGTTTACCTGTATTTTCCACACATTTTCTGAGGAGTGGGGAGGGCACCCACTGATGCATTTTCCTCCTGGCCCCAATGCCTGTAAGGGTATCTGTGGCTATACCTCTTGCAAATATTTTCACTTCCTTTATCTTCACCATTTGCTTTACATATCTCTCTCATACACTCTTTCTGTGGATTGGTTTTCGCTCCAGGGCATTGCATGTGCCACAGTATTAGTCCTTCTGATGCCCCAGAATGAGTCAAGTCGATGAATGTGCCCCAAATAAACCTCAATCCCAGCTGTTGTTTTCTGTTTTCTACCTTTAATATTGATTTTGTTTTTTAAGTCCCCTAGAAAGTTTGTGCTGCTCTGGAAATTTTTTAAAAAAATATTTGTAAATTTGATCAATTATATACAGTACTCTCCAAAAGGATCAGAATGCCTGTATTTCTATCAAAACATCTTCCATAACTTTGCCAGAGAAAATCGCTGGTTTTCAAAATTGGTGTGCAATAACCTACAGTTATAAAGTATGTATTGGGTGAAAGTTATGCACATTTGAATGAATGAAATGAAAGTTATCAGCAGATGAGCAATTTGCACCAAGTATTTTGGGGAGGTGGGTGTTTATTGTTAGCTGAAGCATAAATTGATGTTCCCATGCATCACACATCACTGGGGAAGAGTGTAGTTGCTGATTTGGATTGAACTATTTTGAGTCTTTGTGGTAAACCGCACATTTCAAAGTTGTTATCTGCGTATAAAGCTATGTGTATCTGGGATGAGTTAAAGAGCATGTAGTCAAAGTGGATGGGTGGCAGTACAGTGGAGGGGGATACCATTTGTGAAGGTTTTTATGTTTGACATCTGGCCAGCAAATATCATATGGGTGTGTCAACCTGACAAATAGTTGTCTAGCCATCTTGTTATGGATGTTGTATTTTGTTAGTGAGGTCGTGGCAGGGGATGGCATTGAAAGCTCTGTTGCTGATGTCTAGTGGTTTGTCATAAGGTGTATTCTCTGTTGAGCTTGGTTGATACCATTATAGATTGTTTTTGTGTGGTCTGTAAGAAGAGTGGTTGTTGAGTGTCACAGTCTGAAACCATGTGTAGGTGCTAAAGGAATATTGAGTTACCTATTTTAGAATGAAGCATTCTATGATTTTTTGAAAGAGATACAGAGGAGAGTGATGGGACAGTGTGAGGAAAGTAGTGTAAGTTCTTTGTTGGGTTTAGGTATTGTGATGACTACTGTGCTTCCAGCTGTTGGGTATTGCATTGTACGAATAGATGTAGTTTGCAATGTTGAAGAGTGTTTGTATTCCATGCAGTCTGAGGTGTGTTACTGATGTTGTCTAGACTGCAGACAGCTGAGTACTAGAGGTGGATGATGTGATTTGTTTGGGGGTTTGTAAAGGGTTAATTAGTAGAAATGAGATGTTTATTAGATGACTCATCGATCGTCTCTGATGGGGGTTTAAGTTGCTAATATGATGGGAGAAGTGCTTGATGAGGATGTTTATTTGATGGTCTATTGTGCATGTGATTGTCTAGTTTTGCTGTTGAACAGTGAGATACTGTTTAGTGAGTTTGCTGGTGTTTGTTCTGTGGTCAAGCATTTGATACAGTTTTGTCAATGTATTTTTTTTCTGTTTTACTATTTTGTTTATTTGCTAGTTTAGAGCTTGTATTTGGTGACCTATGTCTTGTGTGAAAGATGTTGAGGAGTTGTGTTTTAGTGTCATTAATGGTATGGCCTTGAATTTCTATTCTAAAATTTTTTTTGCCTCTGGAGATGTAATGTTGGTAATAATGATGGCAGTGGAGAGGCAGGAGGGGAATGTGATTAGATGTTATATGTAGGGTAGGTAAGTGAGAGGATGTCCATGTGTTTGAGTAGTGTTGTACGAGTGAAATGGGTCCAGCTTTCCAAAAGTTGTATTAGACTGAACTCCTAGTCTGTCAGTTTTAGACGATGTTTTGGGAGTATGTTAGACTATGTATAATTGTAAACGGGTCCAGGAGTACTCTCAATATAACCAGTTTGAGAAATTACTACAAGAGTTATTTCTTGTGGTGAGAGATGTGCTACTTGCCTGTTGATCAGAGGCACTCCTAGAGTCTCTTGTCCCAAGAGGAGAGGGGCAAAGGGGTTTTGTGGCAGTATGGCCCCTGCTACCTCTTCCTGCAGCTCGCCCCCCCCCCCCTTCTCTTTATTTTCTTAGACTAGTGAAGTTTGTATCCACCCAGGGTAGTTTGATGCTCTCCCAGTTCCTATTATCTCAAAAATTCCTCTTATTTGTCTTCCTGAAAAGGATCTTGTCTTTATTGTTAAATGAGGGTAAATTCCTGAGGGCTGCACACCTTCCCTGTCCCTGGCACCCTGTGTAGTTAGTTGTCTTGGGCTATGTGCCTTATGTGTTGTTACACATTTGCACTTTTCACTTCACCACCGGTGGACATTGCACCTTCTTTTGCTGTCCATGAACAGGAGGATGGCTATTGGAAAAGATTTTACCCAGATGACAGTATTCTGCTGATACTGCTCCTGGCAAACTGTGTTCTTCCTCCATGCCCCTGAGATGTAAAGCCTGGGGGCACAGCCCATGTGCCAGTGGCCAGAATAGGCCATCCTCCATCCAAGCCCACCCCACATATACAATCTCACAGCTCTCAAAATAGGTATTCCTGTGTCCTTACCCATCACATTTTAAAATTTAACATATTCAGAACTTCCCCCAAATTCACTCACCCTAGATAAAAATTGTACATATACATGCTGGATCTCAAGGAGGACCTCATCCAGTCACTGGGGTCCCTTATGGTTACTGGGTTAGGGGCAGAACCCCAAGCTCACAGTGAACTAACCAACCTCACTAGTTTACAAACCTTTTTCAGAAGATCACCTGGGGAGGTCCTCAATGGCTGGATGACTGAAGCCACTCTCAGGGTGTCATTCCAAGTGATGGGTAGGGAGCAAAGGGTTTTTGTAGCAGTTTGGTTCTTTTTAGATTGAACTTTTTCTCGAGTAAATAATCATAATTATGGATCCCAATGCCTAGAAAATTTAGCCACAAGAATTTTTCATTTAAGCTGTACTTTTATATTATTATAAAATATATCAATAACATTCTATATTGAGATTCACATATATATTTGTCATTATTTGCTATGGATGGTATTTTGGAATTAGTAGAAGGCAAAGGAATGCAGCTAAAATAGCACTGGTTTGCCTCCCCCCACACTACATCAGGCTTGTGTGTGGGCACACTATATTAAGTAACTCCTGTCTCTTGTGATGGCAACTATGAATGTTAAAATAGGCAATTGAAACTTCTTTTAGGCGCTCTTAGATTTGTCCATTTGAGACAGCCATTTGCTTGGTGTAGATGAAAAACATCTACAAGTGTACCTGATGCAGTCAATGAGGGAAACCATTGTATTTTAACTGCATTGCTTAGCTTTTTATTTCAGTTTAATTTTTAAAAAGTCTATCATGTGCTATCATTGCATTCAGTAATGATACCTATGGAGAAAGGAATGTAAAAGATTTTGCATAGCAAACCAGATCAATCAGTCAAAATTTGAAGTCCCTTGCAGGAAGCAAAAATAGAATTTAATCTGCAATGAAGTCACATCTTTGTTATAAATTAACTCAATGGGGCCATAGGCTGGAATCCACTTTTATTGTAATAATTATGGTTTGATGGATATTCTAATGTTGTTTGTATCCTCACCCCTGCCTTTCACAAGGTACTTACTGCCAAAGGAGTATGTTTTATATCCATTGTTCATCCTGCCAGCATATTCTCAATGTATGTTAAAAATAATAATTATTCTATCAGGCATATTAGAATAAATTATAATTTTTACCACCTTTTTTTCAGTTCAGCCCCCAAATTTGAATCTTGGTGAATCTAAATCTAGCAAAGTTAGCCTTAGAAGACATTCTTTTCCTAGGTAAGTTTGAGGACTGGGTATCTGTTATTGCACTTTCAATGAGAAGTGAAGGAATGGTTTCTCTACCAATTGTTCCTGCATAAATATTTAATTTGTGAAAGCATCCTGAAGTGAAAACAAATGTTTTTCTTGTTATAGTTGCCTTACCCGACTCAAATGAAATGGTATCAAATAGGAAAAGTTCACTTGGGGCCATTCTGAGCTTTTGCATTACATTTGTTGCTTGTCTGATTCAGCTTGTAGAAGTAAGCCAGTGGGAGTGGGCATGTAGAATTGTAGTAGTTACTTGGGTGCAAAATTGTAGAAATTAATGTGAGTGCTTGGATGTTCTCTGATAAATCTGTAAATACAAATTAATACTTGGGTGTTATGTAGTTGTCATTTATTTGTGCCTTGGTTAAGTTGCAACAACTTGGTTTTACAGTGGAATCTTTGCATTATCTTTCTTGGTGTATTTACTTAACAATTGTCCCCCAACTATGAGTTAGATAATTGGTGGGTAGTTTGTTATAAAGGCACTGGAATACAGCTTTTCTATTAATGCAGTGTATACTTTTCCAGGTGCTTTTTATTTTCTTTGCATCTTTTAGCTCTCTCACATTTATCTGAGTTATGTGCTATATTTGCAAAATACAGAATTAATTTAACAACTCTTGTTTCAGAACATTATATCTTGAAGTAATAGACTGTAGTCGCTACAGAAGCACTTCTCTAAAGATTTTCTTGAACTATAAAGACTTCTATCTAAGCAATGGCATGCTACTTGTCACTATCTGTGCAAACAAAAATCTAGTTTATGGCAAAGTTGTAGGACTTGATGAGATCTGGTGTTTATGAAGTGTGGTATGGGCTCTTGGGTAGACCTGCAAGGTTGGTGATCAATATTGATGCATTCTGTCTTCTGCTTTCTCTTCATGTTGCAGATGTTTTCTTGCAATTATAGGATATAGGTTTTTGGACTGTCATATCGAACAAATATATACATGCACTGAGCTCTGTCAAGATGAAAATGTTTCTGTCTGGTTGTGTGCAGGTCACATTGGGCCTTAGATAGCCTGTGTCTGCTTTCAAAGAGACAGAAAAGTCTGAAATTTGGCTTCCAAAATTGTTGCAAAACCTCCCCAGATGGCTGCTGTGGGGAGGCATAAATGACTGCAGTGCAACTGCAATTGAAATCTTCTTTGATGGTGGAGTGGATTTCTAAAAAGATTCTAGAAAAGTACTTGAACCCAGTGGGAAAGCATTGTGCAAGTCCTTAAATCGGCCTTTAATTGTTCTTAGCAATACACTACGCAAAAGCTAGCCACCATGCCAAGAGCATGTGGTCTCAACACTGGTACATAATTCAATTCCCTACACTAACACCACATCCATGATGCCTTCAGGGGGCAGTGGAGAGATGGCCACATGGAGGCCCCCCTAAGATGGATATAGTCCCGGAGGCGATCCAGCTCCAGACAGCAGGATCTTCCATGGGGTCAAACCCAGGCTCAGTTCCAAACACTGAACCTGAGTCCGCCCCTGTGCAAGCTTTTCCTCACAAGAAGAGAAGGGACCTCTTTCCCCTACTGGTACCCATTTGACAGCCAAGACCTCATTCTCGCAGAAGGATCTTGCTGAGACTGCTCCTTCCAGCTGTGGAGAGAAGTGGGTTCATTGCCCACGCTCCTCTCCCAAAAAGAGAAAGGACAGGAAGAAGAAGACAAAGAACTAAGGGTTCTTCTCCCTCTGTGGGAGCTCTGGGGATGGATGGGTTTGCTGCCGCTTCCGCAAGGGACCAGGTCAAGATGGGCAAGTCCAACCCGAAGGGGCCCATACTAAAACCAAAGTTACAATTGCGCTGAGGGGAGCCTCTAATACATTGGGGCCCCTCATTGAGCGACTAGCTGGCGTTTTCATGCCCGCTGGCTTCAAACCATTTCTGGTTATTCACTCAACTGAAGGCATGATGTTGTCCATGGGCAACATGATCCATCAGAGGAGAGCATTAGCTAGCTTGATTGGTAGAGAGCCGAAGGTGACCCGTTTCTCGGACTGGAGCCTTCTGGCGGATGCGTCGAATTCCTCCGAAGCAGCTATGATTAGTTCCCTTTGGACACTTAATAGCTCGTCATTGAGTGCGACTCCGCACTCTCCTGTGAACTTCGTGAAAAGAGTGGCTTATGCGAGGGATCTCGTGAACTACTTCTTAGAAGACATCACCTTAGAGCTTGCCAGCCATGGATTGGTCAAGGTCGAACGTGTGATGATAAAACAGATGGACCTCGAGACCCACCCCTACACTCCCCGTCATGTTCAACTGTGACAGGCTCCCAGAGTCGGTGCATGCTGGTTGGTATCGCTACTGCATGGACATTCGTGCCACTGCCGTGGAGGTGCTACTACCGCCACCGCTTCCGCGATACGAATCGCTCATGTAGAATTACAAGATCGGGCTTACCCAAAGTCTGTGTAAGTTGCTCCAAGGCCGTACACAATATGTCCCTATTGTGTATGGCCAACTGTGTCATTTGCAGAGAGCCACACTCCACTTTGAAGCAATGTGGTGCGTATCTCTTTGAGAATGAAATCCTGGCCATTCAGGCTACTGATCGTCTCCCATTCCTTGAGGCTAAAGACTTTTGCCTAGAACATCTCATGCCTAAATTTAAAAAAAGAGGCACTCTCTGCTCCTGGCCCCTCCAAGCCTACGAGCACAGTCATTTCTGCGCCCATTCAGAATCCTTTTGCGGGTTCTATTCACCCTCTGGCGCTTCCTGGTAGAGCTGCCGGCATTAAGGGTTCAAACTGAGCCTCGGGGCTAAAACCGGGGCTTCCTCTCCCTCCCCCTTCCCCAGCGTGAGCGTTTTCCGTAAGGCGAGACGGCCGCTCACCTCCACTGAGCCGTGCGAGGCATGGCCTTTCTGTTAAATTTGTTCAACAGGATCTGGGTGGAGGGTCTTCTCCCAGATTCCTGGCGAATCGCTACTGTGCTCGCCTTTCGCAAACCGAGGAGAGATCACTCTACTCCGGCCGGTTCCAGCTCAATCTCTCTAACCTCTTGCGTGTGCAAGTTAATGGAAAAATTGGTAAATGTTAGATTAGCCTTTTTTCTGGACAGCGGAGGCCATCTGTCTTCTGAACAGTGCGGCTTCTGCAAGTTCCACTCCACGTCGGATGCTCTGCTCCGACTGGAAAATGCTGTCTGCGAGGCTTTCCTTCGTAGACAGCACTACGCCGCGGTCTTTTTCGATCTGGAGAAGGCCTATGGTACCGCATGGCGATACGGTATCATGGAGACTCTCCACACGATGGGGTCGAGGGGACGCCTCCCAGTCTGTATATCTGAATTTTTGCGAGATCGTCGATTCCGCGTACGGGTGGGGAGAGCTATCTCCGGCCCAAAGGAGCAGGAAGAGGGTGTCCTCAGTGTCACACCCTTTGCCCTGAGCATCAACCGCATCACCTCGGTGCTGCCGGAAGATGTTCTCGCTCCACTCTAAGTGGACGACCTTTCGATCTCTTTTGGCGCGGCCCAGATGCCAACTCTGGAGCGTCGACTCGAACAGGCATTGAACCGCGTCTCTCGCTATGCCGAAGCGCACAGGTTTCGGGTTTCTTTGGCCAAGACTAAGGTGGTGGACTTCTGCCGCCATTCAAGGCTCCACCCCGATCCAGATTTGTTTCTTAATGGGGTGCGCCTGGATGTAGTTGAGTCGCACCGTTTCCTTGGTCTTGTATTCGACCGACGCCTCGCCTGGGAGGCTCATATTCGCAGCCTTAGGGTCTCTTGTACCCGCGCCATGGATATTCTCCGTTCCGTGACGTTCAGTGCTTGGGGCGCTGATAGGGCCACTGCCCTACTTTTTTATCGATCGTTTGTTCGTTCGAAGCTCGACTAGGGATGCGAGTTTTATGCATCCGCAGCCGAGCGTTTATTGCGGAAGGTGGATTCGATCCACCACACCGGCCTTCGCCTTGTGACCGGTGCCTTCCGCACTTTCCCCATTGAGAGCCTGTTGGTCGATGCTGGGGAGATGCCACTCGCTCTGCGCCACGTGCAGTGCATCGCGAGCCTGGCGCCTCCCTCAGTCGCCAACAGCTTTCACTGCATCCGCAGCAAATCTCGACGGTGCCTATGCCGACGAGAGACGCCAGTCATACCCTAAGCCCTTTGGGTTTAGGGTCAGGAACTCCTTCGAGAGCTAGATATAGCTCTCGGGCCGGTGGCGCCCCTGGTTCTGCCCATGACGCCACCCTGAAGGGTACCACATTTGGCTATTTGTCGCCACGCCTCTGCTCCCAAAGCTTGTACGGTGCCGGGAGTATTGCGTTCGACTTTTTTTGGAGCACACCTCGTGTCACGCTGGAACCGTGCCAGTGTATACGGCTCCAAGTCCGAAGAGGGGTTCGGCTTCCACGCCGTATCTCCTCTGTTTGAAGTCAGCGGGGCTCTACCAGGCGCTGCGTCTGTCTTCACGGCCGAACTGGTGGCAATACACCACTCGGTACGGGAGATTACGTGACGTGCCCGGTTCGGAGACCGGATTGTGATCTATAGCGACTCACAAAGCGCCCTGAGTGCTCTCGGGGCATTGGAATCTCCGCATCCCCTGGTTCGCGATATCCGTGACGCCATGGTTTTGGCGAGCCGGGCAGATGTTGAGATTATCTTCTGCTGGGTTCCTGGACATGTAGGAATTGCGGGGAATGAGGGCGCCAAAGATTCCGCGAGGACTCTGCGACCGGACCAGCGTTTCGCTCTTCCTCACACCGACTACATGGCAGGAATACGGGCAGCTCTTTGGACTGCTTGGCAAAGAAGATGGGAGACGGTCGAAGGGAACTTAAAGTTGCGTGCCATTGCGCCACGACTGTTTCCATGGACCTATTTCCCAATTCCGCGACGGCTTCAGGTCGCTTTCTGTCGTCTCCGAATCGGACACACTCGTGTGATGCATCGTTATTTGATGGAGCGCTCGCCTGCGCCCTATTGAGACGACTGCGTCGTCCCCCAGACTGTTCGGCACATTCTTGTTGAATGTTCCAGTCTGGGGGATCTTCGCGCACGTTACCTGTCCCGGTACCGGGATTGGCGGGGTCGCTACCGCCTGTCCCTTGTACTCGGGATGAGTGCATGCACCATGACTTGTGGACTGATAGACTTTGGGGGGGGGGCCTTCTCCCTTGTGTTTAACTAGTTGTTTTTTTTATTGTTTTTTTGTAGGTCGCAGGCTCCCTAATTGTTATCCCTTTTTATTGTTGTTTCTGTTAAAAATTTTATTTTGAAGTAGCCTAGAACTAGGTTGTTTGTTTGCGGCGACTTATGCCCAAGTGGGCAGTCGCCAGGATAGCCCCTTTAAAAAAAATAAATAAATAAATAAAAAATCCACTGAGTCGTTATGTTAGACTTACAGGCAACACCCCTGAAGCTGGCCGTGAGGCCGTCTTCTGTGGTTCCTAAATCTGCTTCCCGAAAGGAGCTTTGGCTCCTATGCCCCCACTCAAGGCTCGGAGATGGGAGGAAAGGACTCGCATAGCGAGCCCAATCTCCGCCGATAAATTCTTGAAAGTGACAGCACCTTGTTCAGCCAACAGCAGCTGGAGTCCTCCCTCCGGGAAGTGTATGGCCATTCTCATGAGGGTCTTCTGCTCATTTTTAGGAAGTCCTCGGTTAAGAAAACATTTGTTTGGGCATGGAGGTTAGGTATTGGCTTGTTTTATTTTGTGCACCAACTGCAATGCTGAAGTCACTTTGTATTTTGCGTAGGTGTCCATTGTCATGCTTTCTTTGCATTTTCCATGGCTTTCAAAGTGATGTTTTGTGTGTTGAGTGAGTCATGTGTGAGTCAAGGGTGATACCCAGAATTGTAGAGTTATGGCTGAGTGGGAGAAGTTGGCTGTATAGCAGGATGTTTGGGTGATAGTTTCATTGTTTCAGGCCAGGGGTAAAGAGAGTGACTATCAATTGAGGAGGGGCGGACATATTCTGTTTAGTGTGTATCAGTTTCGGAGGAGTTGTAGGTACCTATTTATTTAAGTTTCTGGAGGTTGTGTGTACATTGCAGAATTGGGATATGATGGATAAGTCATAGTTGTTTAGTCAGACTGTGTGGGTAGTGAGGAGGGGTATGTCGTACATAAAAAAGGTGGAGAGAGGATGTTTCCCCGGGGGACTCCGTTAGTTAGTTTTTTTCATTTTGGGCTGCTCTATGTTGGATGATTTGGCAATGTTATTTGGAAAGAAAGTTTGCTATTTTTTTTCTCATTGGCATGATAATTAGTGTCCATTATTTTATTTTATTTTTGTAAGAGACAGTTTGGATGAAATATTCTAATATGTGTTGTTAGGGCAATTAGTCATGTAGTTTTCAAGTGTTTCTCTCTAAAGCCATGTTGGGTGTGTAAGAAAGGGTGTAATCAGATTTATTCTGTTCAGGGTTAGTTTTTCTAAGATTTTTGACATGGTTGAAAGTGAAGAAAAATATATTTGTATGATGTTTAGGGGGTTTATTTAGTATCGGGATGTTAAATAATCTGTGCCTGTTTCCAATTGTAAAGAGTGATGTGTAACCAAGATATCTGTTGGACCCAGCTGTGGAGCTGAAGTATTTTACCTGTATGCCTTCTACTTGCAAGTTTCTGATTAATTCCATGGTGAGTACTCACAGAGGAAGGTGGTGATGCAAGGTCATGTGCAGTTTGTAACTGGTGAGGTGTTGACTGAATTTTTACTATTCTTGAGTTCCTCGCTTTGCTTAGTTGAGTTTAGAGTTCTGTTGTCTCTCGTGAGGAGAGATTAATTAATGTGCTGGGGTGGTTGGGTGGTTTTTTTTTATTGTTTTTCATATTTGAGACCTGTTTGTTTTTTGGTTGATTGTTTGTAGGTATTGTTTCTAGTTTTCTTCTTATTTTGTGTAGATGAGAGTATTGATTCACCTGTTATTGTGGATTCGTTCAAGGTGTTCGGCTGTGGGTTTTTTGTTTTATGCTCCTGGCACAGAGTAATGTCCACATCAAAACCTGACCCCAAGTTGAAATTTGTATATCGATTTAGGAAACAGAAAAGGAGACACTTGGAGACTATTTAGGGATTTTTGAGAGAAATGTGACTGATCATAATTATGAGAAATGATGAAAATAAGTTTTATACCTCATAAATAATTTCTGTTATAATTTAAGATGCCACATATACTTAAACCAGATATTACTTCTTAGAGGCAAAGCTTTTTCAACTAATGCCATTTTTAGTCTCCTGAAAAATGTACATCTTTTTAAAGCCAAAATTAATTCATTTTCAATTTATTCCTTTTCCATTGTCAACAAATTAAACACACGTAATACATTGGTGACACCCCTCAAATCAGGGCTATTGCAGTAACAATGCTTGAGGTTGTGGTTGATGGAATTTTCTGGCAGTTTGTAAAAGGTGCAAAGTCATGTTGGTGGGGAAGAGACGTCTATCACATAGGTATGACTCATTGATTTTCCGGGTGGGTGTTTAAGTGGCTAACATTGGATAAGTATTTGAGAGTATGGTGTCTGTTGTGATGATTATTGCATGTGTTTGTGTACTATTGATGTTGGACAGTGTGATACTCTTTAGTCTTTTGTATAATTTGCTGCTGTTTGTTCTGCAGTCTTGTTTCAACAAAGTTTTGCCAGTATAATATTTTCTCTTTTAGTATTTTGTCATTTATTTGTGTTTGGAGCTTGTATTTGATGGGTTTTGTCTCGCATGAGTAGTGTTAAGGAGTTGTTTTAATACATCATGTCTGATTAGGCTTTGAATTTTGGCATGAAATTAAGGTTGTTTTTTTTTTTTGTTGCTTCTGGGGATGTGCATTTTGTATGATTGTGTTAAAAGTATGTATATTTTTTAGGTGTGTGATGGATGTACTGTTTAGTATTTTGAAGTGTTGCTTGGTGATGATTGTGAATGCTTCTTGTAATTTGTTTCTGTGGCCAATTGATTTAATTCTTGTTTGTTGGAATATTAATTGATAGGTGGTCAGATCCTAACCATTCAACCACCCCAGAAAGTTTCAGAGACAATGTTGGTGGAGCAGAACATAATGTCTGGAGATGAAGGGTGGTAGAAGGTTTGATTGGGGATCTATGAAAGTGAAGCTTTATTAGAGGGCCTGATTAGGGATGTGAGACTGAAAGTGAGAGTTGTTTATTAAGGTGTGGTCTGTCTGTGATGGAATGTCACACCCTCTTTCTGTCTCAGGGTTGTTGCCATACCAGGCTGGTGCCCCGACAATGAAGTCATCACCCAGTATAAGGTGGGTTTGGTGGTGGAGCTGGGGGAAAATTAGTTAAAACAGTGGGTGAGGTTTGAGGGAGGAGGGGGGACTCAATTGTTGCAATCTCTCAACCAGATAATAAAATCAACACAAAGATTCATGTAACTGTCACTGGCAAGCCTGTGGGCACCAGAAACCAGTCCTCATAGGGAAGAGGGAGCGGGAAGAACACTACTAGTGTGTTTTGCCACTAACTATTGAGGGAATCCTTTGTGGCTCAGGGGAGAGCCACCCAATCTACATCAGGGAAGTGTGGATAGAGAAACCCCTTCAGGTAGTTGCGTAGATGGAAGAGTGATGTTTACTGATGCATTAGAGACAGCTGTGTTGTTTGTTACGTGCCGGATCATGTATGTGAATAGAACTGGCATTGTGCATGTGTCTGACTTAGTACCCCAACCCCATTATGAGTGGTGGCAGCTTCCTGCAAGCAGTGAAATATTTTATTTTCTCTCATTGAGATTCAAACCCAGGACTTAGAGGTGGAGATTCAGCACCTTTTCCACCAAGCCATTGGAGCTCCTTTTTTTACAAGCCGAAGTTTCACTCTTCACACTGACTACTCGGGTGCCATCTTGTTGTGACTGTTCCCATGGAATTAACTCACAACATCTTGGTGGCTTCAAGTCGCTTTCGGCCATTTGATGGGGGCGCTCACCTGCACCTTACTGCGACGATTTTTTTTGTTTAGCTTAATAATAGGCTAAAGTAATAATTGAAACTTATGCCATTGGTGGCAGTTGCCATATGAGTGCATTTTGCAAGTTTTTTCTATAGCTTCAAGTTAACATGGGCCTTGCGGATTGGCATTAATGGCTGATGTAAGATCCGCATTGGGAGTAGTGTTATTTTCTGCAGCAAATTCTTTTTTCAGGTCAAAGAACAAAACAGCAGAAATTGCGCTTAGCTTGGGACTGCAGCCCCATGACTCTGTATGTTCATGGGGTTCTATGTTAACGCCTAGAAGACAAAAAGAAACCCCGCTGTTGATAAAAAGTTTGTCTGCATCCTTCATTGAGCAAATGGGATCCACGGCAAAAACAAAAGTAAGCTGTGAATTGTCATGTTGTTGTAGAGACTTCAATTTAAACTCGCCCTGGTTTCTTTCTGGGCTTCGGCCAAACCGAGTGGAAAACCACTTACAATTACAGTAAATTTCAGCCACACTAGGTGTTTTAAATCCCTGGATGGAGTCCCTATTTGGATTGTCATATGCTGTAAATACCTGTTTGTTCTGAATCCACATTAATCAGTATGTCCCAAACTAAGAAATAAAAGTCAGCTTAAATGAAGACTGATTGGGGAATAAAAGCTCTACTAATTCCCTGCCGCCCCTTGTTTCTCTATATCAAAAGCTTTGTGGCAGATACTCTCATTGTCTTTTCATAATTGTAATCAGGGATGCATCAATAAGCAAATTGAACTGCTAATTATTAATTACTCACTCAAGTTTTTGTACCAACACTTAAAAAAATAATTTGGTATGGTCTTCGCTATTATACAAATCAGAGATCCATTTTGAATCCCTTGCTCTTTGTTATGGTCCTGGACGTGCTGTCACAGAATTTTAGAACAGGATTGCCATTCGACTTTTTGTATGCTGACGATCTAGTGCTGATTGCTTAGGATGAGAGGAGGCACTTGAGAAGTTCAGGTTGTAGAGGGAAGGGATGAATTCCATGGGGCTGAGAGTGAATTTGGATAAAACAAAGATAATGATTTCAAGAGTGAGTGGTAATGGATGTGGCTTGTGGGTGCATAAAAGATGTAGTGGCATCGAGGGTAGGCTGCAGAATGATGGAGAGTTTCAGTACACTGTGTATAAATGAGAGCAAGTGGAGGAGAGGATTGTATTTGATGGTGTGTCGCTTGAATGCGTAGAGGAGTTCTGCTATCTGGGAGATATCAGTGCTGGGGCGAGTTGCATGGCAAGGGTCAGAAGTGGTTGGAAAAAGTTCATAGAGCTGCTTCCTCTCTTGACACTGAGGGTTTTTCCCCTCCGAGCTAAGGGACGTTTGTACACTGCGTGCGTACGAAGTGCAATGTTGTACGATAGCGAAATTTGGGCTGTGAAGGAAGAGGACATCCAGAGGCTCAAGCGTACTGAGATGATAATGGTGAGATGGATGTGTGGAGCATCTCTGAATTTGAGGCCTGGAGGTGACAGAGTTGCGAACTGCGAATTAAAGGGTAGAACGCATTAGTGTGACACTGAGAAGAAGCAGACTGAGGTGGAGAGGAAAGAGGATAATTATTGGGTGAACGGTGTTAGGAGTTTGGAGGTTGGGGTTGTAGCTGTCAGAGGGAGACCGAGGAAGACGTGGAATGAGGTCATACAGAGGGATCTCAGAGATATGAGTTTGAATAGAGAAACAGCCAGAGATCGACCAACATGGAAAGCCGCCATTAGGTAAATAAGGCTGACACATGCAAGCATGTATGGAGCCTTCAAAAATGATGATGGTGACAAATTCATGATAGCAAGGATCATTTGTGCACATACATTATTGTATAACCTTGATGTACTGTGATAATGTTACGCACTTGATAGTTTGATGTGTATCTATTATGAATTCAACAGAAATTTTGAGGGTTTTTTTTTAATGTGTAAGTTAAGTGTAAGGTCGTTGCAGCACAAACTAATGTGATAAAACTCTAAGGCTAAGCTACACTCATGTGAAGAGTACTTTTATTGTCCTTTTCATTATAGCAAAATCGGAATTGCTTGATTCCACGGCAAAGTTACAATCATGTGAGAGAACTTGTGGACTACTCCTCAAAAGACATCACCGAACAGCTGGCTGACCAAGAAGTGGACAAGGTCGGACGAGTGGAGAAAACGAGGAGGCTCGAGACCCACTACATTCTTCCTCACATTCGATCGTGGTAGGCTCCCTGAGTATGCGTGCCAGTTGGTATTGCTACCGCGGGGCTAAGGACTTGGTCTCCAGCGCGTCCTGGGACCCCCTATGTCTCAAATGTTATGCAGGCATCCTCCAGTCTTGGCCCTTCCAGGCTTACTAGCACGATCGCTTCGGCCCTTTTGCGGGTTTTACTTTCCCAGGCACTCGCCTGGTAGAAGCGGTGGCTCAAATGGCTCGCTAAAACCAGGGCCTTCCCTCCCTTGTGACCGTTTCCCGATTTGTTAGATTCTCAGGTGGCCGTCTTCCATGATTCGTAAGGCTGCACCAAGGGAGCTTTGCCCCCCCTCCTCCCCACTAAGGCACCACCCATAAGAGGGACCCACGCCTTCGAAGCCACCCCACCCGTCAAAGGTTTCGAGGTGGAGAGAGGAAAAGACATGAGCACAACCTCCCCAATAAGTCCTCCAAGACGACAGTGCGCCTTGTATGGCTATCAGCCTCCGGAGTTTTTCCTGCGGGATGTACGGCCATTGCCGTGAAGGTCTTCTCGAAGAAGTCTCCCCGTATCTCCGAGCTAGGCCAGAAGAGCATATTTCTTTAATGGAATTGCAGTGGACTTCGCGCAACTCGAGGAAATGCAGAGGCTCGTCTCTTCTCGCTCCCCGCTAGCTTTATGTTTGCAGAAGATTATAGTGAGCGCGTGCACCGGCACTGCCAGCCATCAGTGTTCTAGAAACACTGGAATCTCTGCACCTCCTGGTTCCCGGTATCCGTGACGTACTGGCTGCCGCGAGTCGGGCGGATGTCGAGATTGTCTTCTGTTTGGTTCTTGGGCATGTAGGGATTGCAGGGAATGTGGGCAACAATGAGTCCGCGAGGACCCGCCGACCAGGCCAGCGTTTCGCTCTTCCTCATACTGACTACATGACATGAATCAGGTCAGTTTTCCGGGCTGCCTGCGAAAGAAGATGGGAAACGGGAACCTAAAGTTGCGCCCCGACTGTTCCCGTGAACCTGCCCGCCAATGCCTCAGTGGCTTCAGATCGTTTTCTGTCGGTCTCCGAATTGAGCACACTCGTAGGACGCACATTAATTTGCTGGAGTGCTTCTCTGCGACGCTTGCGTGGTCCCCTAGACTGCCTGGTACCTTCTTGGGGACTGTCCCAGTCTGTGGGATCATTGAGCGCTTAAGTGTCCCTGTACCGGGACTAGAAGGTCGCTACCGCTTGTCCCTTGTACCCGGGACTGTTTTGTGTACACCTTGTGACCGTTTTGCCGAGGAGGCGTATACTGAAGCCTCGTTGAAAGATTTTAACGACTGACACAGCGTTGTACTTTTCAACTTTCCTTGTCTGTGATGCTGCTGAGCGTACCATCCCAAGACGGTCTCCAGGAATCTGGACATGATCTTTCCCATGGTGGAACCGCGATTATTCAGCCGCAGCTTGAGCCTTCAGATCTTAACCCCCCCCCCCTCCCCCCTCTCTCGATACAGTAGAAACCCAACGCCGCGAAACCGGATTGAAACGAATAGAACTAGAGGTATTCGCTAAAGGACTCTATGCAAGCTGCGTCAAACCTTTTGGCGAACTTATGTCTCATCCATTTCCTCGGTCTGAAGACCGTTAATAAGATCCGGGGCAGATATGCAGGTCACACTGTTCATGCAAGGATCATTGGTCTACAATAAATTGTCAGTAGATAATACCTTGGCTGATCATTTTTAGGAAGTTAGCAATCATCCGCTATACAGCCTTTAAGGCCTGCAAGCAATCCCGCAGGGAATCGTGCTTTCACAGTGCGCATTACCGCCTCCTTACTTTGATTTTATGTCACTTCCATCCCAGTACTGAATCATTTTTATTAGACGTTTTTACTTTAATCTGGATAACGGGCTTATACCCCTCCACCTGGCGAGTTGCGATGGTGTTGCCATTTCCAAAACTAGGCAAGGATTCTCGTTCCTAATAAGTACCGTCCAATCTCATTAACTAGCTTCCTTAGTAAGTTAACAGAGAAAATGGTAAACTTTCGACTCAATTGTTTGTTGTTACCTTATCAATGTGTCTTTTGCAAGTACCATAGCACTATGGACTTGCTCATCCATTTAGTGAACTTTATACAGCACATCTTTATCAAAAGGCAACATGTCCTGGCGGTGTTCTTTGAGATAGATAAGTCTTATGATACAACATGGCGGCATGATATCTTACAATAGCCCTACGACCTGGGTATGAGGAGCCTTTTACCTAATTTTTATCTTGCTTTTTATTATCTCTTAATTTTAAGGTTCACATCGGTAACGTCTACTCTGACACAAGGAGGTAAAGGAAGGTGTTCCATAAGGCAGCGTCTTGAGCTTTACTTGATTCATTATCGCTATTAAAGGTTGTCGGGAATAGAGGTTAATACCGCCATGTGACTGAGAAGCCATGAGGTCGGGCGTCGCGGAGAAAAGTCGTGGAAACCGTGAGAGACTAGCCACTTCCGCTGATAAGGCAGAAAAAGCAAGAAGACGCTGCCCGCCTTTCCTGGCGTTATCAAGAAACCCCGCTGGAATTCATCTCTATCCTCTGGTGGAGTATTTGGTTAAGATCATCTCCCTCCTTGGCCTGAGGCATTTTCGCTTCCGGCCGGCCCATATATAATGCTAGGCTCAGCCCAGGAAAGCCAGTATAGGTCCGCCTTTCTGGACGAGAGTCGTTTTCTCTAGCTCGAAAGCAAGAATTCTCATCGAAGGAATTTAGCCCCAGTCAATTGGCTATCCTTGGATTCGGTTTTAACCTCGTCTGGCGCAAATACTGCCCTTGAATTCACTCCTCGAGGTTAAACTCCATCGATTACAATTTACTCTTTAGATCACCCATCCCCTGTGTCGTTTCATAAAGCCTCCAACTCCAAGCTAGGCTCCAGAGACTAAATTGTCGTTTCTGGACCAGTCGACCCGTAAAGTGTATGTTCGTATATTGGCTCACAGCAGCCACTTGTAAGCTCACGTTTGAGTTTATTTAATCGCTCCCGGTAATTCTTTAATATGATCCCTGTAAACACTAAGTATCCGTTTGCAACCTTTTCCATTTGTATATATGTCTTATATCTCTTGTAATTATTAAAGATTATATTGGTACCCTCAGTTTCATAGCCCCAGATTTCCGCATCCTTCTTTATTATACTAACGGCCAATTGCACTCGATTCTGTAGATAAATCCTTCCATGCGGTCGAATTGGGAAACCCCAATCTCCTATCGTCTCCCTCGTCTGCCGCTGCTGGGAGACGAGTGAAGGTCACTCAATTGACGACCTCCCACTCCGTCCGAGTATAGTATATATATATATATATATATATATATATATATATATATATATATATATATATATATATATATATATATATATATATATATGTACTGGAGTTCTGCCTCCGCGAAGTGTACGACCATTTCTGTGAGGGTCTTCTGTTCGAAGAAGGCCCCCGCATCTCCGAGCTAGGTCTGTAGGGCATATTCCTTCAATGAAATTGCCTAAGACTGTGGGCCAACTCGAAGAAGCTGCGGAGGCTTGTCTCGTCCCGTTTCCCGTTAGGTATCTTTTTGCAGGAGACCATGCTGGGCGCGTTATCCCTGCTCACTCTCCCGGGGTATAAGGATTTTTCGACCCGACCACCACGGGATGGAACCCGGGCAGGAAGATGCGCGATTTATACCCTGCATGATGTGTCTGTTCTTTTTGTTTTAGACACCTCCTTTCAGGCAGTAGCTGTGCAGCTACACCTAGATAGTAGGTATACTGTTATTTCCGCGTACATTCCACCGTCAGCCGACTTCGCCGCGTCGTGGCACGGTTGCCGAGGCCCTTTCTCTTGCTCGGAGATCTGAATGGTAGACCCGCCCCCGGGGGGAGACTACTCCCAGAGGTCAAGTCCTTGCCGACCTGATCGACGAGCTTCAGATGGGTGTACAAAATGTGGATGAGTTTATGCATCACTGCCCGAGATCCGCTTCATTTTCATGCCTCGATCTATCTTTGTGCTCTCCGAATGCAAAGCCTGCTTGTCATTGGGGGGTGGTCGATGACCTCCATGGTAGTGATCACTTTCCCATTCAAATATAATTTTCTGGGCTGCTGCCGCCGAGAGCCCGCCCCGCTGGTGCTTGGCGCGGGCGCGGTGGTCTGCATTTCAGGAAATGACTGATTTCTCTATCTTAGACGAAGAGTTTTGGTCGGTTGATGAGGCCGTTGAGTTCTTCTCCGGCAACCTCATCGCCGTGGGCCTGACTACTATTCCTAGGACGTCTGGCCGTTTTGCACGCCGACCACTCCCATGGTGGTCGGCCGAGTGTGAGACGGCCCTTAAGCAGAAGCGTTATGCCTACATGCGCTATAAGCACATGTAGATTCCGGTATATTTCGAAGCACGCCCGCCGCTCTTCTTTGGCAGGCATACGTGTCTTTACTTAACGGGAAGACACCTCTAGCAGAGGTGTGGAAGCGAGTCAAAAGGATTAGGAGCAAGTTCTCGCAGGACCCCTCTCCCGTTCTCCAGGAGAATGAGACCGCAATCTCTGACCCCGTGTCCGTGTCGGAATCCTTCGCGACCACTTTCTCCGCATTCTCTGGCCGGGATGCTGTTCTGCTAGCATTCAATGCACGTCTTGATGTCGCGGAAAGCCGCCGACTGGACTTTACCTCCAGAGGCAGAGAACCCTTCAACGACAGGTTTAATCTGAGCCAGTTGCGTTCCGCTCTTGCCTCGTGCGCGGACATGCCCATGGTCCGGACGATGTCCCGTACGCCATGCTTCGACACCTGGGTGAGCGAGGCATGGCCTTCCTGTTAGATTTGTTCAACAGGATCTGGGTAGAGGATAAGCTCCCAGATTCCTGGCGAATCGCTACTGTGCTAGCTTTTCGCAAACCGGGGAGAGATCACTCTACCCCCGCCGGTTTCCGCCCAATCTCTCTAACCTCCTGCGTGTGCAAGTTGATGGAGAAATTGGTAAATGTTAAATTAGCCTTTTTTTCTGGACAGCGGAGGCCATCTGTCTTCTGCACAGTGCGGCTTCCGCAAGTTCCACTCCACGTCAGATGCTCTGCTGCGAATGGAAAATGATGTCTGTGAGGCATTCATTCGTAGACAGCACTTCGCCACGGTGTTTTTCGATCTGGAGAAGGCCTATGGTACCGCATGGCGATACGGTATCATGGAGACTCTCCACACGATGTGGGCGAGGGGACGACTCCCAATCTTAATATCTCAATTTTTGCAAGATTGTCGATTCTGCGTACGTGTGGGGGGAAGCCTCTTCGGCCCAATGGATCAGGAAAAGGGTTTCCCGCAGGGAAGTGTCCTCAGTGTCACAATCTTAACCCTGAACATCAACGGCATCACCTCGGTGCTGCCGGAAGATGTTCTCGCTACGCTCTACGTGGACGACCTTTCGATCTCTTTTGGCGCGGCCCAGATGCCAACTTTGGAGCGTCGACTCGAACAGGCATTGAACTGCGTCTCTCGCTATTCCGAAACGCACATGTTTCGGTTTTCCTTGGCCAAGACTAAGGTGGTGCACTTCTGCTGCTATCCACGCCTTCACCCTGACCCTGACTTGTTTCTAAATGGAGTCCGCCTGAAGTAGTTCAATCGCACAGTTTCCTTGGTTTTGTATTTGACCAACACCTCACCTAGAACGTTCATATTCGCAGCCTTAGGGTCTCTTGTACCCGCGCCATGGATATTCTTCGTTCCGTGACGTTCAGCGCCTGGGGCGCTGATAAGCCCACTGCCCTACTTTTTTATCGATCGTTTGTTCGTTCGAAGCTCGACTATGGATGCGAGTTTTATGCATCCGCACCCGAGCGTTTATTACGGAAGGTGGACTCGATCCACCACACCGGCCTTTGCCTGGCGACTGGTGCCTTCCGCACTTCCCCCATTGAGAGCCTACTTGTCTACGCCGTGCACAATGCATTATTCGCCTGTACGCACGAGCTCAGTGACTCCCTCAGTTGCCAACAACTCTCACTGCATTCGCAGCAGACCTCGACGGTGCCTATGCCGCCAAGAGACGCCAGTTATACCCTAAGCCATTCTGGTTTAGGGCCAAGAAACTCCTTCGAGAGCTAGGTATAGCTCTCGGGCTGGTAGCGCTCGTGATTTTAACCAGGGTACCACCTTTGACCATTTGTTACCACGCCTCTGCTCCCAAAACTTGTACAGCTCCGGGAGTATTGCGTTCTGCCTTTTTGGAGCACACCTTGTGTCACGCTGGAACCGTACCAGTGTATACGGATGGCTCCAAGTCCCAAGAGGGGGTCGGCTTCCATGCCGTATGCCCTCTGTTTGAAGTCAGCGGGACTCTGCCAGGCACTGCGTCTGTCTTCACGGCCGAGCTGGTGGCAATGCACCACTCTGTACGCGGAATTACGCGACGTGCCCGGTTCGGAGACCGGATTGTGATCTATAGCGACTCACAAAGCGCCCTGAGTGCTCTCGGGGCATTGGAATCTCCGCATCCCCTGGTTCGCGATATCCGTCACGCCACGGTTTTGGCGAGCCGGGCAGATGTCGAGATTATCTTCTGCTGGGTTCCTGGACATGTAGGAATTGCGGGGAATGAGGGCGCCAAAGAGTCCGCGAGAACTCTGCGATCAGACGTTTTGCTCTTCCTCACACCGACTACATGGCCGGAATACGGCCTGCTTGGCAAAGAAGATGGGAGACGGTCGAGGGGAACTTAAGGTCGCGTGCCATTGCGCCGCGAACGTTCCCATGGACCTTCCCCCCCCAATTCCGCTACGGCTTTAGGTTGCTTTCTGTCGTCTCCGAATTGGGCGCACCTCTCTTGATGGAGCGCTCGCCTCTGCCCTACTGTGAAGACTGCGTCGTATCTCAGACTGTTCGGCACATTCTTGTGCACTTTGACTTTTTGGAGGATGCCGGCTTCTTCCCCTTTATTTAACTAGGTTTTTGTTGTTGCTGTTGTTTTCTTTTTAAGTCGCACGTTCCTGCGCCGGTGGGAGGCGGACCTTTCCCCAACGCCGGACCTTGCTTCCTGCTTGTTGCCTTTTTCCTTTTTTTTATTGTCATTGTTGTTTTTTGTTTTCTTTTGCATATTGTTATTTTAATTTAGCCTAGTACTATGCTTTCGTGAGTACGGTGACTTAGCCCAAGTAGGCAGTCGCCAGATGGGCTCCTAAAAAAAGAAGCCTTTTACTGATTTTACCCATTCTAGTGATTATAGAAGTGTTTTTGAGTCCTTTCGTTCTCTACCCCCCTTCTCCCTTGTGTAGGAGATTCGATCCTGGTTAGTTGTGTACGGTTCGAGGTATGAGGTTTCTTTTTTCCTGGCCACTAGTCATATGTGGATTCATGGAAATCAGCGTGGGAGATAGACCGTAGCATCGATAAACAAATTTCAGCAAATCAACCTGCACAATTCAAGTGTTGTACACTTGAGTACACCTATTTCAAAGGTGGAAAATGTTCTTTTGAGAAATATTTTGAACACCCCTTTTTTTTTTAGTCAAAACTCCATTGTTTTTAATTCTTGAGCCAGAAAGATAAACACCATCAGAGTTGTTGGTTTGTTATAAGTGCTTCTAAATACATTAAAATTTAGTTTAAACTGAAAGATAATAACAAACAAGTGAGGAGTTTAACTTTTATTATCTAACTGATACATACTATTTATCAACTGATACATTAAAACCATGCTTTGTCTCAAACGATGGCATGAAGTGACGGGATTTTAGTAGCGCCCTAATATAGCCATCTCTTGCTTCTTTTCCATATACTTCGCCAGATGCTTCCATCACCATTCGCACACACCTTGAGAATGGCATGAAATGTCAATAGAGGGTGACTCATCCACAATATTTGCAGATCCGCATTAGATTGATGTTTTTTGTGAGTGATGGCCCAAACCTGTACTCCTCTTAAGGAGGAAGTAGATGTTAGGTTCTTAGCATTATTATCCCTCAGTGCATTTCGGAGAGAATTTGATGTGAAACCAGATGGGCCCATATTGACACGCAACAAACTCTGTGAGGACATACAAGTCATTATTAGGTTTTTCTGTTGCCACATAAAGTCGACATATTCTGCTGTTAGTGGTGAATCGTCTTGCATGAGATATTAGCCTTGGTTTCAAATTTAGGAGATCATCGTCAATTCCACCACTTCTAATAGCACTGATAATTCTGTACAGGTAAGCTTGGTCCCGACTAAGCTCATTTACATCTACATCTGGAAGAGGAGCTCCTTTAGCAATACATTGAAAGCTATTTGGTGATAATGGAGTTTCACAGGTGGTTAAGGCTTTACCAAGTGGTCCTTTCCATTGAGTTCCACTTTCTGTTGGACCAATATATTTCCTGCACAGGTGCCTCAAAGGAAGCTCATTTAGATGCAAGCCGCAGATGATCCACTGTAAAGGACGATGTAATTGACATTACAGCCCTCTTATGGCTCCATTCTTGTAGCCAGTTTTAGTTGCCGTGCTGTCAGTCAGCTCCCACTGCCTTTATCTCATCTTCAATATCATTTTCACTAAGCCATTTCATTAGTCCGTCTGCAATACCTGCACTTCTTCCTCTTTCAATAGTTATATGATCTAAATAGAAAGTACCAGGTTATCCTACAAACACATAGTGATCTTGAATTTCTTGTGTTCCATACGATTTGTTCCATTTCTTCTTTTTAGTTAGTGTTGTGTCTCTCCTCCCATCAACAAACAAAGCAGTAATTTTCTTATCTCCCAAACATTCAGATTCGGTGAAATTCCTCCTTAACTTCTGACATGCCCTCCAGACTCTGTGATGGTCAATTACATGGGAGCGGTCTTCTGAATTTATAATACCATAGTCGAATAGGAATGCACTAATAACAGCAGCAGCAGCAGCTCTATTTGACATTGAATACCGATCTGCTTCCATGGCAATTGTTGGTATTGGTATGATGTTGTTTTCTGTTCTCGTAAAGACTTTCTTCCATTCATCATCAGAAATGTCAGAAGATGAGGTTTCTTCATCCAAGGCTTCGTCTGAAATTGTAGTTTTCTCTTCCCTCTTCTCCTTTTGTGATTTCTCTTCTTTCCTGAACTCAATCTTCTCTGATTTTCCTTTTTTTAATTATTCGACTTGTTTTTATATCCACTCCTCCAATTTTCATGTGATGCCCAGTTCTTTGGTTAATAAGAAATTCATGCTCTCGACGTGGCACTTTCATGTTCTTTTCACACTTGCAATCCAAGAAATCAGCACACTGGCAGCCTGCTATATCAAAAAGTTGACCCAATGATGAGATAAACTTCTTACTCTTAGTGGTATTCATTCCTTGTTTTGATAACACAGACGCTTCTTCCACCAATCTTGATTGGATGAACTGGAATACTGACTTTTTTTCAAGTCTCAGTAAGGTCCTCGGATACTTGAGGAATGACATCTTTGTTCTTGTATTTATTGTCTTTTAACATACTGAATATATCTTCCAACCTGTTGTTTTGTTGGCAGCTCATAATGAGAAAGTTCTGGAAGTGGAGAGCCAAAGACACTGTGACTTGTTGATGTTCTAGTTCTTTTACTCATCTTAGCCCTGAAAATGAATAATCTAAAGACCCGTTGATATAAAACAGAAATAATACATGTGATGAGTGAATCTATAACATACATTCAAAAAGGTGAAGCCATAGCCCTCCATAGTAAATACTCTGTAAATATCTCATAAATCTGTCATACATCGATTAATTTATAGCCCTCCGAGTAGTTTACAAACAAGGAATTCCTCAATCTAAAATTGCCTAAACCTTAGATACATATGGAGTTAAAGTGCAAATTTTCTTCCTGTACGAAAATTACCCATTTCTAGCTTCAGAGACGAGAACTATTATAACTGAATACAACCGGCCTCACCCTATGGCAAATATCATTTTTAAGCAAAATTTGGCCCCACAAAAGAGGGTGTTAGGATTTTTTTCATGTTTTTTCGTCTTCATTTCCAAATTTTGGATGGTCGCTCTACAAAACCTGAAATGTACCTTAAAATTGGTTGCGACACTACGCTCTATTCCCATATGCCCACTCTGCAGCTCTACCATATTGGGCAGGAGTTGGCTAACGTTTTCAGTAGCTAGGGCGAATTGCATGGGTATAAAAACCTGTGCTGCATAACTAATGAACCTTCTCTTTTACAAATGTATAGATAAGTACTCCCTCAAACTAAATAACCCTAATTGAAATTTTATAATTTAATAAAGGTAACTGACCTAATATTTCTAACAGTTGTAATTACAAAAAATGACCCCAAAGTATAATTTTTAAATTTAACTCAATTTTGTAGTCTTGCATTTAAAAGAGGGTTTGTCAGCCCGCCGCGATCGGCTTCAAATTTGAGCGCAAGCGAGGGGTTCCTCACGCCTGGTATATGGATTTCTTCCCAACCCTTCGGGAGTACGTGTAGTGTCTGGTAGAGGGAGTAGGATAGCTGCAGCAATTCCGAATTGTGGAGTATAAAAAAGTGCGGTCACCCTTGGACATAAAGATATCAAGTCCTGCTCATTCGAGGTAGCTCTTTGCCTCCTCCGAATCGACCATCCACGGCTGATACACAGCTACTTACTTTCAGGTGGGGAGCCGAGGTGCCCATCCTGTGGTGGCGTAACCGGGGTATCCCACTTGCTCCTAGATTGTCCTGCTTTTACAATTCGTGTTTCTCAAACCCTTTTCCGTGCCACGCTGTCATTGTCTGCCACTACATTGTTATAGCTGAGGATTTCTTCCGTGCCGCTTCACTCCATTTTTTTTTATCTCGGTCGGTCTGGCCGACTCGCCCACTTCTAAGTCTTAACCTTTGGTGGCCCATCGCCATTAACCTTAAGTCGCTGCTTTTTTTTAACCTCTTCTCCCTTTCATTGCTGACTAATGTTTTTCCTTCTTAACCTTCTGTTGCCGAGAGATGGCATTAGTTTACTGCCCCTTCATTTTAGTCTTTTGCCATTTTCCGTGCTATTCCTAACTCTACTTTCGAATAGTATCTCTTCCTTTTCAACCTTTTAGTTTTTTTTATTTATTTTATTTGTTATATCCCTTTGAAAGAAATTCGCTGCTGGTGAAATGCATTGGATTGGGGGACAATTTTTGTTATCCCTTTAAATCATTTAAATCTCTTGCCCAACAAAATGGTTATTAGTGTTTAAAATGTCTTGGCTCCTTGGTCTGCTCCAGTTAGTTGTCCACGTTGGTTTTCCCCTTAGTTTTGAGTAATCTACAGTAATCGGTCCCCTTCTCTCTCTCTCTCTCTCTCACACACACACACACACGCGCGCGCGCGCGCCGCGCACAAAAAAACAAACAAATCAAACCGGTTGTGCTTAGTCACCTGATGGTCGCTAGATGCAGTCATGTCTACAGTGGGTGTCATGCACTTTAAATACCCGTGATTTGAATCCCGCGTTAACCTGTAAGCACTCCCCCCCCCCATTTATTTATACATAGGATTATTATACAAGAATAGGTACATTTCAGGGATGGGTGTTGTTTAGTCATCTACAATGCGCAGCTTACATCACAATGATGACATCTTAGCGTTTATCTTTAAGTCAGGAAATTCAAGTTATATAACTGAATATTCGGCAGCGTTACCCTTGTTGGTTGCTGCCCCGTAGTGGTGTGTTCGGGTGAGTACAAATCTCTGATGTACCTCGGTGGCGAAGTGGTTACCGTCACTGTCCAGTTTGGGCATCTTAGCAATATATCTTACTCAGATTTTTCACTCTCCGGTGGTGATGCCCTCGTTGGTTTCCATTTGTTTGAGATAAATAAATACCCACCTGTATATATATTTTCAGGTTCTTTCGCGCTCCTTTGCAAAGTATGGTATTCCGTATCGCGAAGACAGTACCTTCCCAATGGGTAGCTGTGATCTAGCTAAAGGTTCCCAACTAGGCCACCATTCGCCTGGTGATGATTTTACTGATGAAAATCGACTGAAGACGACTGAACCAGAAGGTGAAGATTTGGATGAGAAGCTTCTCTCCGTATCGGCAGTTTTTTCCCGCAGTCGCATTAAACCAATTTGTTCAAGTACTCCTATTTTGCCTAGATTGGATCGCCTGTATACCTCCGAGGAAGAGGGTGGATGTCGGCTTACTGGAAGACAGATTCCCAACAATATGGTTAGTTTGTCTAAATCAGTGCTGTTGATGTGTACGCCTATTAGCAAGGGCCAAACGACGGCCTGTGCAAGTGTTCAAACATTGGGAGATGAAGAAAAAAGCTCTGAAGAAGTGAAAATAACTGGTTTCCACCAGGTTCCTTCCCAATCTCCCGATGTGTCGTCCAGGTTCCCAGTAGTTGGCGATTCCCTTTCTCGATCAGACATTATCCAGGGCACCGTTAGAAAATTCCATCATATCAAAAAGAAGATTCGTCCTAAATTTATTTACCCTCGGATTGATGAAGAAAATCAATCACTTGATGATCCAGGCAATATTTTGCAACCGATGCAATCTCCAGGTTTGAAGAAGATGCGTCTTGAAGAACCAAAGGAAACAATTCTGAGATCCGAGGGTAATAAAACAATTTGTCAAGAATCTCGCGTTTTGAAACACCCCTCAGTTCATTGTTCTATCGATGAACATAAAGGGGGATTTCAAACGAATGAGGAACCAAATCAACTACCTAAAGATACGATGCTATCTGTTCCTGACTCTTCGTTGGGCCCTTTTAATTGCGAGTCACCGACGGAACTCATAAAAGATACTCGTAAGGGCATTGTAGATGCAAAGCCCGAGTGGGATGATGATTGGAGCCACGGAAAGACAATGAATGCTGAGCAAATTTGTGAAAAGAGAGGGTACGATTCCAATGGCAAAACGACTTCACAGGAGCCGATCTCCACCACTTATTCAAATGCTGCAAGTTCATTAAAAGCAGAACTGGAACTACACGATGAGAATCCAGACCTGCCATTTTTAGATGATGATTGGAATAATGAGGAAATGACTCAACCTAAAGTCATGGCAGGAAAAAAAGGAATAGTTTCCACTAAATGGGAATCATCCCGGTTGTGCCCCATTGATGCAAATAGGTTAAATCCAGAAATCCCTCATCGATCACTCTGCCAACTCGATCCCGGTGAGGAAAAAGGAAGTTTTCACATATCTTCAGTATTACAAGACCATAAAATAGATGGAACCAAAGTAAGTCCTAATCAAACTTCAGCCACGCTTTTACAGTGCACATCAAAATCTGAAATGCCTGGTTTTACAACTGCTAGTGGCAAAGGGATTAAGGTTAATCCCCAGCTTTTATTAAAAGCAAACTGTCTCTGGGAAGAAATCGAAACTGGTGGAAATGCTGAACTCTTCCCTGGCACTCCAGTGGCAAACAAGAACCCTGTCATGAAACAAAACAGTCAAAAGCAAACCACCCTTTCCAAATGCCCCAAAATGCCACTAACAACATGTTTTACAACTTCCAGTGGCAAAGGAGTCCAAGTCAACTCCAAGCATGTATTAGATGCCAAGCTCCTGTTGGAGGACGTAGATAGTTGGGATGGAAATGCAGAATTACTTCGTTCTGGCACACCAGTGCCAAACGATCGCTCGGGTGACAAAAACGGTATGAATCAAACTTCAGCTTCCTCCCTGAACTGCACAAGCCCACCAGAAGCTCCGTGCTTTAAAACAGCTAGTGGCAAAGGAATCCAAGTTAATCGGAAGCTTTTATTAAAATCTAAACGTCTATGGACGGACATAGATACTTCGGGTGAAAATCCCCACCCTCTTCCTGGTACCTCAATACCTAACTGCCACCTGGATGAAAGTGAAAACCGTCCTAATCTAGCCTCAGCAACACCCACTGAATACCAAGAAATACCACAAATGCCCAGTTTTAAAACAGCTAGTGGAAAAGGTATTAAAGTCAATCCCAACCTTTTATTGAAAGCCAAACGTCTTTGGGAGGACATCGACTCTTCCGATGGCAATGACAAAGATCCTCTTGGAACTCCAGTTCCTAACTGTCGCTCCCTCCAAAACGAGAACTCGGACCTAAGCCCCAAGCCGCAAAAAAGATCGGCTTCTCCAATTTTAGGGTCTCAAAAATCTAAACGAAATATCGGTCCATTGATGAACTCCAGCTGTTCCATAAGGTCTCAACTATTCCACCAAGGTTGTGTGACGTCTGAACAGAATGTTTCGTTCTCGATGCAGAAAGAAAGGAATCAAAAATTGGCACCAACCAAATTAAAACAAGTGCCAATCCCTCGTTCCATTCCATTTAAATCCTCGACTCTGAATGAAACTCAACCCATGGATTATTCGACCCAGAACTTTGCATTCCCCAAGCCAGCTGACGCTCCGAGCATTTGTTGCAGTACTCAAGAGAAAGCGGAAATCACTGAAATAACGGAAGCCTTCGTTCGAGATTCTTCCTGGGATAATGATTTCGCTGGTAAACGTTAAACTATATAATTACCATATGAAGTTTGTTTAAAAAAATTATAAACCAAAGGTAATGAAAATTCTGCTTAATTTGTAGATTCTTTTGTTTCAATATTTTTTTACATATAAAAACTAGAAAAAAAAGCTTATATTTAATCATCCTTCCCCACTATTGTGATATAGGGATGGATAATGGTATGCGTCAGTAGGATAAAATGTAGAGGAAAAGCCCGAGTTGCCATAGCCCAGACAAGATCCAGTTGTCTCGTCCTTTCAGCTGCTCTTGTTTTGAGCCAGGGGTATCCAGCCACGGCTATCATATTCGATTCACTGCATTCATTCTTCCCATATAAACTGACATGTAAATACGTCCAAGACTTGATGTCATGTCGGCTTAGCTACGAACTAGGGCTCCAAGTATGCTCCCCCATACTCATTCATTTCATGTACACGTACACCATTTCATTTGTTAAATAATATAGTTTTTTCTATGACCTTTAAAGCCATGAACCTTCACAAGGCGCCTATCTATCCACTAGGAAGCTTAAGAGAAGTAGGGGAGGGATGAGCATATCACAGTCGGCAGATTATTCCATTTCCTCGCGGTAAATCTAGAGAGGTCGTAAAGTGGAAGCTTGTGGTCCATCGAAAAGGGATTTACAGTAACTTAGCGGGAAATGGCAATCTCAAAGTGGGATGCGGATGAGGCTGAGATTACGGGGAAAGCAGAGAATATTGACATGTTAGCAACATGTGTTTTGAAAGATAATTATAAAAAAGCGAAGCCCAGATTTTTAATTATTAAATTTGCGAATTGGAGGCGCTACGGTTAATGGAGTAATAGTTTTGGAGCGAGCCCCACCCGCAAAACTGCTCACCAGTAGTAATTTTTGTTGAGTGAGTTTCAGTGATGTTATAAGCGGATAGCTTGTAGGTTTTTAACAGTCGGTGAACGATGCTGGGGATAGGGCGAGATAGATATGCGTATCATCAGCCTGGAAATTAAATGATAGACCAAGATGATGCATAAGAACAAGGAGAGGAAGATTAATGCAAAACAGAAACTGACCAAGAACAGACTTGCAGAACACCAAAACGCACCTCTGCCGGTCGAGGTACACTCTTGGGGCAAAACTATAAAGCACCCTGTAGAACCATCCATCTAATGAACTTAGACATTTGTTGTTGGTACCATTACTTAGGTTGCCTGGCCAAACATCCCCGAGCCCCTGACAAAGGCCGTGGCTAGACCGGGCATTCCCACAAAGACCATGAAGTGTATATTACATTATTTGTGGTAAATGAATTCAGTATTTATATGTAATTGTTTTAATACTTAGTTTACCTCGCTCTCACCCTTTTTGCTTCTTTAATTACAGCCATACTTCGTGGCATGGCTTTCACCAAATTTTCACATTTATGACTCTTTCCCACACTCAGTGTGTATCTTCTAATAGTTTGGAGTTTTGTTTGTTTGTTTTTTTGTAATTCTGGTACTTGTTTCTTTTCCAAGTACTACCCACAAGTGTTCTATTGGATTTAACTCGGCTCTGTGATGGCCACTACATAGGAGTGATCCCCATTTCTCCAACCAATTCTTGGTATGATTTCATTGCATGGCATGGGCCCTTGTCCTGTTGAAGTATGACTTCATTTTGCGGTGGTGTGGGATGCAATTTCTGGATAGATGGCTCTAAATTTTGTGACAATATGGTGGTATAATTTAAGGAGTTCATGTTTCCCTGCCCTAAAAAATTATTTTCCCTTGCGCTGATAAAGACGTGCATCCTCATACATGATAGAACAATTTCCATGCTTCGCAGTTGGTACCACAGAAGCGGGGCAAAATGTCTCTCCAACTCTTCGTCTCACAAAGGTAGTCCCAGAAGTGCTGAAAATCGGCAAAATTGTTAGAATTTTTTTTTTTAATAATTTTATTAGAAGGTATATTTAAATATGATTACAGAAATTACATGTAAAACAACAATACAATAGTCTTTCTTACATGCCTGATAATTATTAATTTCCATCTGACCAGATAACTTTATGCCATTGTTCATGTCTAATTTTTGTGATCTTTGGCCCCCTGAAGACGGTTTTTTGTCTGTTCACCACAGATATTCATGGCCTCTTTCTCACCTTGTATTCTTTTAGCACTTGATCTTTAAGTCTCCTAACTGTTCTTGGTGATATTTTTGTACTTGAAGCTTCATTGAACTCCCTAGCTAGTTCAGATCATTTTCTGCGATTCTGTAGTTAAAGCTCAAATGATAGATCTGTTTTCTCTAGGTTTTGTAAGGCGTTTTTTGTCACTTCTCTTCCTTGATACAAACAATTGATCACTTGATATCGTTTTCTGGTGGTTTGGAAGGCATAGTTTGAAGATTTTATTTTTTTAGCAGTTGGATTTGTGTGCTCTCTGTGCTTCTGTAAGTTCTTTAGTTTTAGTCATATTACTTATTTATAACGATATTGAATACATAATATAAATTTAAGCTGACTCATAAGAAATATTGGCTAAATTCTCATTTTAGAAAACACCCTTTAGTAAAGTACAAAGTAATTCAAACATATTAGCAAAGTACACATTAGTATCGTGGATATTTATGAATATGATAAATTGTTAAAAGTTTGATTAAATATGCTAAGTATATAAATCTATGAAGGGTGCTTTATACTTTTGGCCAAAGGTGTATATCATTTCCAATATGAATATGCTAATGATAGATTTTTTTAATAATTCTAAATGCATACATCAGACATTTAATCCCAAGGGTCTTTGCAAAGAACTGCTACAGAGTAGACATGAAATTCAGAGGCTCACCTTGATCCATAACTACCTCGCTCATCCTCAGAAATCCAATCAGCCATTAATATCCACAGACCCTGGGTTCGTGGTTGCCGCGAGCCGGGTGGATGTCGAGATTATCTTCGGCTGGGTTCCTGGACATGTGGGAATGCGGGTACCAAAGAGTTCGCGAGGACTACATGGCAGGAACCAGGCCCAGTTTGGCAAAGAATATGGGAGACGTCCGAGGGGAACTTTAAAGTTGAGTGCCATTGTGCAGCAACAGTTTCCATGGACCTACCCCCGAATACTGTGACGGCTTCAGGTCGCTTTCTGTTCACCTTCGAATTGGACACACTCGCGGGACGCACCGCTATTTGATAGAGCTCTCGCTTGCACTTTATTGCGACGACTCTGTTTTCCCTCAAACTTAGGCACATTCTTGGTGAATGTCCCAATCGGGGTGATTATTGCGCACGTTACCTGTCCCGGTAATGGTACGAGTGGGGTCACTACCGCTGGCCCTTGTACTCTGAAAGGGTTTGTGGACAATTTTACTTTTTGTAGGAGGCTGACCCACATTTTACTTTTCTTTGTAGATCGCCCGTTCCTGCGCCGGGAGGAGGCGGGCCTAGCCCCGACGCCTGCGCATGCTTCCTTACATTTTTTTGCTCTTTTGTGAGTTCTGTTTTTAATTAGCCTAACAGTAGGCTTTGAAATAATTATGGCGACTTATCCAAAATAGGCAATCGCCAGGTGGACGATAAATTAACAAGGTCTGCTGACCAAAAGGTCGCGCACTCTCACTCATTCTGATTTACGACCTTCACAACTTTGAATAATTCCCGGACTAACATTGAGAAGACTTGTGCAATTATATCATTTGAAAATAAATCTAAATCAACATAAGAGTTTCAAATTTCGTTAGAATTGGCAAAATAGTTATGATGTTATTGCCAAAACAAAATAATTCCACAGCTAACCTTGAGAGGACTTTGACAATTATATCATTCGAAAGAGAATGTAAAATAACATAAGGGTTTTAAATTTCGTTAGAATCGGCCGATTAGTTACGATATTGCCAAAACAAAATAATTCGCGGGCTAACCTTGGGAAGACTTTGGCAATTACGAGTATATCATTCAAAAGAGAATGCAAAACAACATAAGGGTTTTCAAGTTTCGTTAGAATCGGCCGAATAGTTGCAATGTTGTTACAAACACAAAAATAAGCAAAACGGGAACCGACCGACATAGTGTGATGAGTCACACGCGATTAAAAAAAATTAAAAAAAGCTATCAGCCATTACCAATGATGGCATGCTTTTTAGACAGATTCTACTAAATCTAGATAAATGTCCTGAGTTCATAGTGAAATGTAAAAATATATACCCGAACATAACAAGGTATGCAATTTTAGAAAAAGTAAGAATGTTGACAACCGGTACCGGCGAGATTGTTTTAGTCGGTTTGTGAAAATTAATATAAGTAGGGCGAAAAAAGAATTATAATGGTTTCTACAGCCCCAAACAAAGCGGGGAGGAATTCTTCTCTTGCCATGATTCTGATGGTCGTTTCAGTAACTATCGACCCATATATGTATGGTCGAAATTTTGAGACTAATATATATTTTTATTTTTGCATTCGTTTTTAAATTTACGTCATAGGAATCATTATTCTAATATTTAAATAATTGAAGGTTTATTAAAAAGTCAGCATATCCCCCCCAACTTTTTTTTTTAAATGCATTCTTTCGTTGAATCTAAAAGCTCGCTCTGGTCCTTTTCCTGTCTGGCGTGAGCTTCAGTACCTGGGACTTTGCTATTAGATGAAAAGAGCAAATTGATGACAAATATGTGTTAAATTAATGATTTCTAATTCGCTTCTTTTTGGGAGGAAAAATAAATGTTTGAGCCTCAAATGCAAGGAGATAGTTGCTAAAGGTATTGCATCAAAGAGCACCATCTTTAGGATCTTTAGTAATTTAAAAAAAAAAGGGTTACACTCGTGAAGTCTTCTAGACGTCCAAGAGCTTAAAATAATTCCAAGATATCAGGTTTTCTCCAGTGACAAGCTTGCTCACGATTGGAAAGAAGCAGATGTAAACGCTTCAGGGCGAACAGTGAGGCGGTGATACGAGGGGCGGTCAATAAGATTTGCAAAACGGTAAGGCAAAACAGAGGAAGGGGCATGGCTGTTTGTGGGGGTGTTAGGACAAGTTATGACAAGTCAGGACCTGCAGCCGCACGCTCCTGCCTCGTCTATTTAAGAAGCAGTAGCTGATCGTAGATCGTCAGTCACAAATTTTTCAACAATGGAGAAGGTTGAGCACCGCGCAGTGATCAAAT
Organism: Ceratothoa steindachneri; assembly: GCA_963969495.1. Lineage (NCBI taxonomy): Eukaryota > Metazoa > Arthropoda > Malacostraca > Isopoda > Cymothoidae > Ceratothoa > Ceratothoa steindachneri. The sequence continues at coordinate 99,792,774 of OZ018320.1, forward strand.
TTTTGACCAAGGAAGGCAAGAATGCAAAAGAGATCCATGAACGCATGGTTGCAGTGTACACCGACACCGCCCCTTCCTATACAACCATTGCTCGCTGGAATAGGGAGTTCCGCCATGGTCGTGAGTCCCTTGAAGATGACGCCCGTCAGACGTTACCAACGAGGACAATGTGGCCCGTGTGGAGAGGATAATCCTCGAAAATCGACGAGTGAAGGTCGAAGAAATCTAGCGAGAACTTGGAATATCACATGGAAGTGTTATCAACATCATCCACGACAATTTGGCCATGACCAAGGTCTGTGCCCGTTGGGTCCCTAGAAACTTCACGCCCCATGATCGACTTCAACGTCGTCAAAGTCGACAAGGCCAGAGTTGCACAAGCTGCCTTGCGCGAATGCGGATTCGAGGAGCTGAACCATCCCCCCTACATTCCAGATCTGGCCCCTAACGACTACTTTTTATTCCGCCAGCTCAAGGCTGCACTGCGTGGACGCCGGTTTGGGGACGATGAAGATGTCCAGCTCGCCGTCCAGGAGTGGATTGGACAGCAGTCGGGAGATTTCTGGTTGTCGGGAATTCAAAGCCTCAGGGACAAGTGGTGCAAGTGCATTGAAGTCGAGGTTAGTTATATTGAAAAATAAAAAAAAACACTTTTCCTCATATCTCGTTTCCTTATATCCGAATTGCAAAATTATTGACCGCCCCTCGTTTTTCGAGAAGGGGTGCGAAGAAGCCTCATCCCACGAAGAAGAAGCTTACGAATTGGCTCCATTTTGTAGGAAATATATAGAATGCTCTGTTGAAGAGGGGGGCAAAGTGATATTCTCTGTTCAAGCTCTCTTCAGCTTGTTTGGAGCTTCTGAAAGATCCCTCGTTAGGAGGAGAAAAGGGGAGCGCTTTCACGCGTCTTGTGTCCCATGGTGAAACATCTGGAAACTCTCAAGACACAGGACTGCTTCTCATCTAAGCGACCTGGAGCACTAACACTTTTGCCAAGATCACTGCCATGAACTCAAAATGTTAACAAAACTTGCTTCAGTACATTTTCCCAACAGTTCAGGACCAACTTGGAGATGATAACTATATTTCTCAGCATGATAGCGCACCTTGTTACAAAGCAAAAGCAATAACAAAGTTCTTGGCTGAAAATAACATCGAACTTTTGGGACCTTGGCCCCGAAATTCGCCAGTTTGAACCCAAGAGAGAATTTGTGAGGGATAATCAACAAGTGGGCGATAATGCAGAAGCCATCCAAATGTGAGCAATATCATCAAAATTGCCCAAATTTGGTTTCCAGCATGCAAAAACGAATTGAAGACGTCCTGAAGAACAAGGAACATTACTATAAATATTCACTGCACCATTAATTGACTATTAATACAATGGGTTTGTATATTATATTTCACCTTCAAATTATGATACAAAATGCAACGTGTAATTAGTTCTATTAATTTTGATAATGGCAGGGTTCTTTCCAATATTAGTGGAACTGAAAACGAAATCAGCAGCTATATAAATAAAATCAGAATATCCAAAGCCCTGGGACATTGTAAAATCTATCCAATTTATCCCACTGAATTAAAAACATATTGAGAAAACCTGTGGGCAATGGCTTCGCTACTAAGATTAAAATTTAAAATCTAAAAAAGAGCAGTCATGGTTAAATTTTTATAAATTTGCTGAACTTCCCCCCTTTCAAAATATCACGTTGCTAAAATATAGTTATAGAAGAAGATATATAAAAATAAATTTTCTGAACTTCACCATTTGTAATTCTTTGGGTTTTGAAAAAATCGCAAAATTTCGATACCTATATTTATTTCTGGACTTCACCATTTTGTTATTTGATATTATAAAAGAATTATTAGAAATAACTTTGATAAAAAAACAACATAAGTCATAACCAAACTAAGATGAAATTATTATTCAAATACTAAAAAAAATCCCCTTCTCAAATTATAGTTAGTGAAATGATGATGATCAAGTGATGATGAAGCCATAGTTGCTAGAGTTTAAAGAGGATAACGTGGTCCCGAATAAAAATATAGATTTAAACTAATCTGGAGAATTATTGGCCTTTTTCTCTAACTTTTGTTATAGGGAAAACATGAATCAGAGTAGAGACCATTGTTGTTTAGCATATAGTCCCAAAGCCTAAATATTGATTGAAGAGGTTAGATGTCGGTCAGAAGAAGAAAAATTAACCGGGAAGAGGAATGTATGTGGTGCTGGAACCCCCCGTAAGGGGCGCGGTGATTTGCCATCCTGGTCGCCGTGCTGACGGATCCAGCGCTCCGTCTGGCCCCAGCTTAGCTTCTCTTCCTTCCTTCAGATAACTTGTATTTGTCCCATAGTTCGTCGCTTTTCATACAACCTCTCCCACAACTTTCTCTGGTCAGCCTCTAATTTCACAGGGTAGATGCTGACCTTCTTCTCAAGCCAACCGTCAAAGATTGGGGCTGAGGGGGAAGGGGACAATGTTCCCTAACCCCTCAGCTCCCGTTCGGGATGGGGTTTTTTTAACAACCTGCTTCATCCCCACCCATACCTTCCTCACATCCCTTTTCCTCTCGTCTTCAAAATCTATCTGTTTTACGCCTTGTCTAAGGTGGAGCCGCCATGCCGATGGACTGCCAGGCCACCAGGCGGGTGGGTTGGTCCCAAATGGCGGCGCCTGGCTCTGGCAGGCCTGTAAGCACCTCTTGCAGTGCGGGCAACTGCAAGAGGTGATGAGCTATTGCGTCCCGTGGCACAAATAGGGTCACCATGCCCATGGATGAAAATAAAAAACAAAACAAATCTCTCCCCATTCCCCTTGCACATCGAAGGAGCCGCCCTCGGGCAGCTCCAGCAAAAAAATGGAGGTCCCTGCTCCTTGTGCTTGCGCAGGGGACCCTCCATACTTCTTTAACCGGGGAGGAGGCTTACTCCTCTCCTACGCCTATGGATGTAGGGGACTCCCCCTCACCCCCTTCTCTGGATGTGCTTTCGGGCACCTCCCTTCTTCCAGCGGCAGTCCCTCCTTTTCTTTCTAAGGGGACTTTCAAGAAAACCAGCAGGCAGCCCATTGCCGACCGCCCCTCTTGTAAGCGGCTCGGTAGGGCAAACCCCCTTTAGGGGGGAGAGGGAAGCCAGGTGCCTTCGGTCGCTTCCCTCAAAAGACCTGCTGGCAAGAATTTTAAACCTTGCAGGGGTCAAGGCCTGTGTCTCCCCACACAAGACTGGCGACACTGCCAAGGGGACCTGCGATGTCCTGGGAGGAGATGGCCAACTGGAGGCCCCTTCTGTGATAGACATGGTCCTTGAGGAAACCCAGCCTCAGAGGGTAGGGCCCCACATGGGGGGGAATCCGGGCTCGGCGCCAAACACCGAATCCGCCCCTATCCAAGGTCCTCCTCAAACGGTTAGGGTTTCTGAGGCAGTACAAGGAGGGGAGGGATCTCCTCCGACCGGTGCCCCTGCGACCACCAGGACCTTCTTCATTTCGGAGAAGGACCTGGCTGAGGCCAGTCCATCTGGCCTAGGGGCTTCTGCCGGCGGAGGTGAGAAGTGGGTTCATTCTCCGCCCTCCTCCCCAAAAAAGGCAAAGAAGACTCGGGGCTCCTCTCCATCCGCGGGGGCTGCGGGGACGGATGGGTCTGCTGCCACTCCGGCAAGCGACCAAGCCAAGATCGGCACATCCGGCCACTCTGCCCCCCCGGTTGCGAAGCCCCTGACTAAGACCAAAAGCGCACAAAGCGTAGCCTCGATGACATCGGGGCCCCTGATTAAGAGGTTACCTGGCCTTTACGAGCACCCTGGCTTCAAACGCTTCCTCGTCATTCGCTCCACTGATGGCAGCATGTTGGCCAAGGGCAACATGATCCATCAGAGGAGAGGTTTAGCTAGTGTAATTGGTAGAGAGCCGAATGTGACCCGTTTCTCGGACGGGAGCCTTCTGGCGAATGCGGCGAATCCCACCACTAATATAAGTGCTCTTCGGACACTTCATGGCACCCCGGTGAGTGTGACGCCGCACTCTACCATGAACTTTGTGAAAGGAGTAGTTTATGCGAGGGAACTCCTTGACTACTCCATAGACGACATCACCTTAGAGCTGGCCGACCATGGGGCGGTCAAGGTCGAACGTGTGATGAGAAAACAGGGAGGGGCCTCGTGACCCACCCCTACACTCTTCGTCACGTTCGACTGTGACAAGCTCCCTGAGTCGGTGCGTGCCGGTTGGTACCGCTACCGCGTGAAGGCATTCGTTCCACTGCCGCGGCGGTGCTATTACTGTCACCGCTTCGGTCATACGAATCGTTCTTGTAGACATGCAAAGTCGAGGTCACCCGAAGTCTGTGTAAATTGCTCCAAGGCCGCACCCCGCTTCTTCGAAGCAATGTGGTGCTTATCTCCTTGAGAAAGAAATCCTGGCCGTTCAGGCCCAGGATCGACTCTTATTCCGCGAGGCTAAGGACTTCGTCCTGGCGCGCCCGGCTCTGCCTGGGACGTCATATGCCTCAATAGTTAAAAAAGCACCCTCTGCTCCTGGCCCATCCAGGCCGACGAGCACGGTTGTTTCCGCGCCCATTTGGAGCCCTTCTGCGGGCTCTACTCAACCCGGGCGCTCCCCT
>OZ018320.1:100453912-100501412 GCA_963969495.1 Ceratothoa steindachneri
TCGCGACAGTACTAAACCAGATGCTAGCGAAGAACGGAATGGAACAGATGTGGTTCCCGGAAAACCCCCCTTCCGGGGATGTACTGCATCTACAGATGGTTCCGAAATCACAACAACCAGCAGAGCAAGTAAACACCAGTAAAACGACAAAGAAGAATGGAAAGAAGCAAGCAGTCGAGGCAATAACTCCTGCGCCCAGACAGAACCAAGCAACCACAACAGAAAAGGACAACTCAGACACAGATAGTTCCTCGGAATCATCAGATTCCTCAGACTCCGAGGCAAAAAAATCCCAAGAAACCAAGGGAAAGAAAAAGAGGAACAAGAGATTGCGGTCGAACGACATAAATCTGAAAATATACGCCTGCGATCAATTCCCCTTTCCCGAGGAAATGGAAACCAGGAATATTTTCCATGGCATAAGATCCAAGATTTTCAAATGGGAGGACGATTATGAAGTAGAACCTGAAACAGTGGAAGAGGCTCTGCTCGCACAAAATGTGACCCTACATCACAGCTCCTGCGAGCAATCTTGAACGCTGAGTTCAGGAAGAAGAAAAATGGGAGAAAAAAGAACATCACCCAGAAACACTAATTAATCGAAGATGGAGAGAGTAAGCAACAAAATGATGATTCTGACACTCAACGTGAATGAATGGGAGGAGAAGGCCACGGCATATGGAAACATATTCCGTGTGCTTGGCCCCGACATCATTCTTATTACGGAGCACGGTATCTACACCACAGCTGGTCGAATTAAACTACAGGGCTACAGAGTAGTCATGAAGAATCATTCCCAGGAAAGGTTCGATGGTGCGGCAATAGCTGTCAAGAGGAACATCTCCTTTAAAAACTTCCAGAACTCGGAGTCCTTTGTGGCGATCGAGCTACATACACTGGTAGGAGACCTCGTGATAGCCGCAGCCTATCAACCCCCTCGACGAGCATATCTCCCGTTAAGTAACTTCTACACACTTTTCGGGCACCGCAGAATGGCATTCTTAGGGGGAGACCTCAATGCCAGATGCCGTACGGCGGGCTATGGTAGTACCAATGATAGAGGCCGAAACTTGAAACTGATTATGGGAAGAAAAAACATCCAAAGGATAGGGCCGGATTTTCCGACTATATCACTTCTAGATCAGCAACCAAGCCTGACATAATCCTAACAAGTGAAGGCTTCCCATTCAACTACCATAGCGAGCCAGGCCCAACAGTCCCAAGTGATCACATAGCGATTCTCACCACAGTATCTCTTGCACCAATCCAGCTCCCAGCCCCTCTCCGGAAAAACTACGCCCTGGCCAACTGGGAGCGTTACAAGCAATGACTCAGTGAATATGCGCCAGCTGACCTCAGCACGGCGTCGTTAGAGGAGATAAACAGGGAGCTGGAAAGGATAACAACGTCCATACTAAATGCGGACCGTGAGAGCATACCCATAACAGGGTATAAAACACCTCCTCAGCCCAGATGGCCAGAGGAGATGAGAGATATCGCTCGCGTTCACAGGGAAGTGTAAGAAGAAATAAGACGGGAAGGTCCCAACCGGGAAAGAAGCTCGCTCCTTCGACGCCTAAGCTTAGAGCTTAGAGAGGCCATCAACCTCCAGCAGGAGGAAATATGGAACAGCTTGATAGCCAAAGTCGACAGCGAACTTAGCCCGGCTAAGTTCTGGCGCCAAGTCAAGAACTTAAAGGGATTTACACCAAGACCAGTGGCTCGGATAAAGGAGAACGGAAACTACATAGAGGACCCGGAGGTTCTCGAAGACAGGTTCAGGAACTTCCGGAAAAACGTTTTCAGGATCACCCCTGAAGAAAACGACGAGTTCGACTAGGAATTCAAAGGCCAACTGATCGAAAAACTAAATCAGGAAATGCATCACACGCGCTCACAACATCGAGTCAACGAAGGCAGGGAGATTACGGGCCACGGCCGTCCCATAACATCAAAGGAGGTCATGGCCACTGTAAAAGCCTTCCAACAAAAGGCACCTGGCTGGACGGGCATCACTAGAAACAGCTTGGTTAATGCCCCACAGCAGATCATTCAGGGAATCGTGAACATTTATAACGCTTCCCTGAATACGGGCTACTTCCCGGAAGGTTTCAAGATTGCTAAGTTGATCTTCATACCCAAGGGAGGTAAACCCCCTGATCAACTGGTAAATTACAGGCCGATCGCCCTGCTGGAGATCGTTGCAAAAATCTACGAGAGACTCCTGGCTGACAGGCTTCATAAACAACTAGCCGAGCTGGGAGCCCACAACCCTCAGCAGCACGGGTTCCGCAAGGGGCGATGAATGGAAACAGCCCTCACCCTCCTTGCAGAAAAACTCACTTGCAGTAAAGCTGAGAGGAGGTACGTAGACGTGGTGCTGCGAGATGAAGAAGGCCTGAGAGGGTTACAGTTCAAGATCCTCAACCTCCAGCTTAACCCACTCAGGAAAGTGTCCTTTGCAACTAGGTTTCTGATAGGAGAGCTCAAATTGCGATCGATGGCTGCAAGGGACCCGAATTCGAACTCAAGGCGGGAGTTCCACGAGGCAGCTGTCTCAGCCCTCTGCTGTGCCTAGTGTACACGATTAACCTGCCTGCTGCAGTGAGGTACGATTCGATGTATCTGCAATACGCAGATGACATCACCCACATCGTCCTGAGTCCATTCAGGAACTCTGGAAGTCAGGCGAGGGCGACAGCTGTCGAAATCGAGAATATCAACCGATATGAGAAGTGGGAAATTAAAACCAACCGCCAGAAGTTCACCATTATTCCAATGAACCGCCGGAAAGTAGACGACGTCATCGTCAATAACGAACTCTATCCGTACTCCAACGAGGGTAAAGTCCTAGGCTTACAACTCTTCAAAACGGGATATAAGACCCATATAAATACCAGATTCTCCCTAGCCAAAAGAGAGCTGATGAAACTTTACCGTTTCCGAAGCCTCAGCGTGCCAAACATAAAAAAGCTATATATGGCCTTGGTACGCTCAGTCCTAGTGTACCCGGCCGTGATCACGCAGATGGCAAGCTGTACATCTCTCAGAATGATGCAGAGGGTACAGAATAAAGTCACTCTGCTGATCACTGGCACGCAAAGGACGACCGTTTTCGGCAATCAACTCTACACCATAGAGTCAGACTGAAGCCGATCAATACGGAGATTCAAAGGCTAGGGAGAAAGACATGGGACAAAGTAGACCGAGAAATACTCCCAACAATAAACCTTAACGTAAACATACGTGCAAACAGAAGACGCGCAATAGGTAGAACGGCTCTGTTCCAGAGCAGTAGAACCTGCGCGAGAGAAACTGCACTACCTATGTATACGTAGTAGTACACAAGAATGAAATAAAAGTGATAGTTCAAATTTAATAAATCTAAATAAATAAAAAAGAGGCGAAGTGCCCCAACTAAAGAACTCCCCCAAATATAAATTACAAACTTAATTAACTTTAAATATAAAAGAGGCGAAGTGCCCCAACTAAAGAACTCCCCCAAATATAAATTACAAACTTAATTAACTTTAAATATAAAAGAGGCGAAGTGCCTAAACTAAGTAATTGAAAAAATAATTAAAATTTTAGAATAAAAAGAGGCGAAGTGCCCAATTCCCAATTGAATAATATAAATCAAAATAACTAAAAACGACAAAAAGAGGGGAAGTGCCCAAATAAAAGAAATAAATTACAACTCAGAACTTACTGAGATTCAGCATAAGAGGTACCTTTGAAAGGCTCGAATGCTTCGACGGTACAATAAAACGGAATATATATATATATATATATATATATATATATATATATATATATATATATATATATATATATATATATTATAATGGAGGAAACTGGCTGTCAACGATAGTCAGCAACTTTAATGACGGAGGATATTTTAAAATATTAAGAAAAAGAATTGAGAAGAATGCTAGTGATGCCCTAACACCAGGGCAAACTAGAAACCTTTTCTACGCCCTTATATACCTACCACATAATTTCATCACTTTCAATTAATTGTAATTGTAATTCTTCCCATTTTCTGCCAGATCCTCACTCCACTCATTACATCGGTAAAGGAGGCAAGAACATTTCAAAACGCTCCGAAGATGATCGAATAAGATCGAAAGCTTATCAATTTAGTTTGTTTTTTACCAAACATTTATTTAAAAGAGAGATGAATACTGAACAAGTGATCCACCATCTACAAGATGGAATAAAAAGATATAGTTAGAAGGAGAGATAGTTACCAAAGGAAAATAATTAATGCAAAATACACAATGGTCTTCAACAAAATTTGCATTCAAAAAGACTGCTACCCAACTACACTAAGGTAGTTAGTTTGTCGGTTTTTTCTATAATGACGTCTATAAAAGGAAGTTGATAGTTACTCTCTAATTCAATAGTATATTTAATGTTGGGATGATAAGAGTTTATAAAATTAAAAAATAAATTCGAATTAGATAGTAACTATCAACTTTCTTTTCTAGACGTCATTATAGAAAAAACCGACAAACTAACTACCTCAATATACAGAAAGCCTACCTTTAGTGGCCTAGGAATCAATTTTTTCAGCCATTGTGACTTGTCACACAAACTCAGTGCAATTAAATCTCTAATATATAGAGGTTACCATCTCTCCTCCAATTATTCCCTAATGCACAATGAATTCCAGACTCTAAAGTCTTATTTTAAAAATAATTGTTACCGCCCACCTTTGGTTGACAAACTAATCAATAATTTTCTTACCAAAATTTACTCTCCATCCTTTCTCTCATATAATGTTCCCAAAAATGAAAAATTTTTCGTAGTACCTGAAATGGGACCTTACAATAAATTATTCACTAGAAAATGCAACAAATTACTCAAAAAATATTTCTTTCATACCAACTTCAAAATCACTTTTGTTAACCCACTTTCCATAGGAAGTTTCTTCTCGTCAAAAGACAAACTTCCTCTAGAAATGAGCAGCCGTATTGTTTATGCTTTTACTTGTCCTTGTTGTTTTCAAGGAACCTATATTGGTAGTATGGTTCGCTCATTGAAAGAGAGGTTTTGTTCTCACATGGGAATAAGCCATCGCACTGGAAAAATATTGTCTAAGAAGGAAGCTTATGTGATTAGAAATCATAGTATAGAATGCAAGACAGAATGTTCGATAGATAACTTCAAAATAATTGGTCATAATTACAATGAATATAGTCTAAGAATTTTGGAATCCCTACTAATACGTACAAAATCTCCTACACTCAACATAGATAATACCGCTGTTCCCCTTCTTATTTCTTAATTTTAATTACCTCATTCAACAACCAACCAACCTTCTCTCATTTAACAACCACCCAATCAGATTCTTATCCTTCTTTAAGCCACATCCTTTGTAATTTCTTTACTTTGTGATTTCTCCTGAACTTCATCGGTAAGCAATATTGTAGTGTAATTTTTTACTTTTGTGTTTTTGCTTCTTTTTTTTCTCGTGTCAATAGTGATTACATTAGATTAATAATTTGATTCTCTTGCCTTTGAAATTCCTGAGTTATCGGTAAGCAATATTATATTGTAATAAGTTAGTTTTGTTTTGTTTGTTTTTTCGTTTCAATAGTGTTATATTAGATTGATAATTTGATTCTCTTGACTTTTAAATTCCTGAGTTATTTTCTAATTTATGATTTACCTACATAGTCTTAACCTAATTATTTTTAATATTCTTTAACTGTATTAGTTTAGTTTATGTTTTAGAACCTAAAGATGGGTGATACGCCCGAAACGTTGTTCCCTAAATAAATCACATGTACCTCAGCCTCCTATGTGTCCTTACATTCACCGTGAAATTGAAGATTAGACTGGTCAGCAGCAACTCGTATGACTATATATATATATATATATATATATATATATATATATATATATATATATATATATATATATATATATACAATAAACCCTCGATATAACAAACCTCAATACAACGAATTTCGGATATAACGAACCAAATTTCCTGGCTGAACTCTATGCTGCGAATCACTGGCTCACAGCTCGGTCGATTGTGAACATCGTGCGAGAGAAGTTGTTCTGACGTTCTCTTCTTCCTCCTCCTTCTTCTCTTAACGAGTGCTAATTACTACTCCATAGAACGAACGAACCATCGGATATAACGAACTCGGTTCGTTATTTCCATCACTATTAACAACTATCGGGTTTAACGAACTTTCGGCTTTAACGAACACGAGCCCCCGCCCCATATAGTTTGTTATATCAAATGTTTAATATATATATATATATATATATATATATATATATATATATATATATATATATATATAATATATATATATATTTCATGAACGCGGGAGAATGATGAAATGAATCCAGAAAACCGCAAAAAAACAACAAAAAAAACAGGCTAATTTTTCTTCGTAAATGTTATTTCCTAATTCGCAAAAGTTCCGTACAGGTGGGGGATTTGAATCGTGCACACTGAGGCCGATTTCCTACAACAATCCACCTCCCTAATCAGATCCCGACTTGTAAATTTCTCTGCCCAGAAGTTTTGCATCTTTTTTTTTTGCATTTCATTAGTATTCTAGCGATAGACGATGACAGATGTTTCCGTCGCAACCGGGTTTCGCGAATAAATTGATTCTATCATTGTGGTTTGTTTCCCTCATTTACCTATACGTTACTGTATAATTATATATATATATATATATATTCTTAATATCTCTTACAAGTTTTTTAACACGGTCTTTGAGGCGAGAAAAAAAACATCCGCAAATGACATTCTGTATTCCTAGACATCTTTCGACCATGTTAAATCATCTACAGGGAATGAACAGGAATTGAATTATTCGACGCAGGTATGTAAGAGTATGCAGGTGAGGGAATAGAAAGGGTGTGTGGACAGACAGCGGAAAGTAGACCAGTGGTGAAAAGAGAAAGAAGTGTGGTAGGGTTCAAAGTGATGCTAGAGCCTGGTGATTAGGCCTATCGCTTTAAAATTTTTATGTTTTGTAGTTCCGTTGTTGTTTATCATTTTGTTTATATATATATATATATATATATATATATATATATATATATATATATATATATATATATATATATATATATATATATATATATATATATAATTTGCCGTTCAAGCCATTTGTCTTCAAATTAGCTAATGTATTTGGTTATGCTGTGCGCGTTTGCTGTTGTTTTGGTAGTTCATTAATTATTACTTGCTATGTTTGTTTAGTGTCTTTGTTTTTTCTTAAATTTGTAATGTGTGTAGTTTGTGTATATTGTTTCTTCTTGAAGTCTCGAATGGTGTGTTTCATTCTTCTTTGGTAATTTTTCCTTCTTTGGTAGGTTTGTCTCAATCGGTGTGTTTTGTCAATATCGGGGAATTTTTGTCAAAATCGGTTAGGTTTCTCAATTTGAGTTAATTTGTCTTGTTTTGTTTTTTGGGCAAAAACATATCTTGCGTAGAACGGCACTTCTGCTCCGCCAGCTAAAATCCCAGCGGAGCTTGGAAATCTGGCGCGACTTACAGCTCTTCTATTCTGGTCAATCATTTGTACGATTTCCTCGTCCAATTCTCGATTGACCTTTTCCAGCATATTCCTTGTCCGTTCTTCAATGACAACGTTTTGGGAGTCAACCCCGCCTCCCGGTGCAGCTCTTCCTGTTTTCTTCTTTCCAGTCTGCGAGTACCTGTAATTAGGTACGCGCATTTTTTCTGCACCACTTGCAGTCTCCTCTTCTGTGTCTTTGAGACACACGAGAGGGCGGAAGCGGGGTATTGCAATGTCCATCTTACTAGTGCAGTATAGATTTTTTTTTTGTTGTTTTGACGAAGATTTCTGAACCTATATAGAGTCTCGACTGCAGCAGTGGCCTTGGTGATTCGTTCTTGGACGTGCTTTGTGTACCCGGTTGAGGTAATCTTCATGCCGAGTACATTGCATTCATTGGTGTAGGGATATCGTCTATCCCCCACCCTGACGTCATCAAGTAGTCTCCTGCCTATGGGGAGTACTTTGAACTTTTCCTGGTTGGTGTAGATCTTCCACCGGGCCTCGTAGGTGTTAAGGTTTTCAATTTCTGCTGCTGTCATTCGAGCTTGCAAAGGGTCATTCCTTCATGGACAATTGATTATCTGAGTGAATTCATCGGCGAATTGTATGTTGAGGCAAGTGGGGCTTACAGGGGCTGGGACATCCATGGTGTAAATCAAGTAGAGAGTGGGAGACAGGCATCCCCACCCCTGCCGGAGGCCTGCATTGAGCGGAAACTTTGGCCCGTCCGTGCACCCTAAACTGATGTACGCCGCTCTCTCCATGACATAGTCACATAGAGTTCTTTCTAAGTTTTCACTTAGTCCCAGTCGTAAGATCTTGTACTGCATTCCCCGTTGCCACACCTTATTTAACGCCTTTGATACATCCCGACAAACAATGTCCACGTAGCTCTTTTCCCGTTTTGCATGGGCTAGCTTTTCCGTGATGACGTTAATCGCCATCTCAGTACTTCGCTTACTCCTAAACCCGAATTGGTGTGGGTTATAGAGCGAGTTTTCCTCCAGGTGAGGCACCAGTCTTTTGTTGAGGATCTTCTCGAAGAGCTTCCCGCCAAACTCCAGAAGTGAAATTGGCCGGTAGCTCTCCTTCAACTTTGGGTTCTTTCCGTGCTTAGGCAAGAAAATCATCTTGGCCGTTTTATAAGCGTCCGGAAAGTATCCCGTATTGAGACAGGCGTTAAATATTCTTCTCATTCCTTCGATGACACAGGCTGGTGCCTTTTCAAAGTTAAGCTTTGTAAGCCCCGATTGTCCTGGGGCTTTTTGTTGGAATGAGCGAAGCGCGCCGAGTAGTTCTTCTTCTCTAATCTCGACGTCTCCGTCGCGCTGTCTATCCACCTGGTGGTGAGGGCGCGTCTTGTGTATTTCTTAGTTTAGCTCGTCGATGATGTTGCTTTCGAACTCTAGGTCATAGTCTTCGTTCTTTTCTTCAGTTATACTGAAGATCTTTTCCCAATAACTTCGGAATATCTCTTCAACTTTTTCTTCTTCTTCTTCGATGTTTCCGTTTTCTTTCCGTAGCTCGATCTTATGCTTCTTTCCAGCCGATCCTTTAAGAATTCGGATCTTCTTCCAAAATTCTTTGGGAGTTGTTTCGTGATCGAGGCTATCGATCGAGTCCTCCCATCTTCTATTCTGCTGTTCGAGGATCAACTGGTTCAATTCTTCTTTGATTTCTTTACTTCTCTGCATCGAGTGAACCGATGCATTTCCGGTGTTGTGTTCATACATTATCTTCAGTTCACGGTACAGTTCCTTCATATATTCGGTCCACTCTTAGGTCGAGATGGTCCTATATGCGGAATTAGGGATACAAGCCCTATCTGCGTCGATGATTTGGTTATTGAGGTCATCGGGTGCCTCGTCAATCTCTTCGAGAATTGCCTAGTCTAGGTTGGGCGGATCGTAGGCCTCGAGAAGGTGCGCGTACCGTGCCCAGTCTGCTCTCCTGTAGTTCTTCCTGACTACTGCTGGGACTTGTATAGGGTTCCTATTGATAGTGAGTAAGATCTCTATATGGTCACTACATGGCACCTGAACTGGTTCCATGTAGTAATTGAACGGTAGCTGACGATTCACCCGACAGATGTCTGGCTTTGTGGCACATCGTTCTCTGACATAGGTGGGGAAGTTGGGGCCTATCCGCTGGGCAATATTTCTGTCCAGGAACAAGTCCAGGCTTCTCCCTATACCGTTGTAGGTCCTGTAACCGGATTATCGGCATCTGGCGTTCAGATCCCCCATTAATATAGTGGGGTCTCTTCTGCCAAATAGGCCAGTGAGAGTGTGAATAGGCAACACATCTCTCCTTGGCGGTTGATATCCGGTAGCAATGACCAACTTTCCTAAGTCCAGTTCGACCTCAATCGCGTGGTAGGATTCTTCTAGATTCTTTATCTGCTTGTATTTGATCCCTCTCATTATTGCAATAGCAGCGCCATCGTACCGCTCTTGCGAATAATTGGTGATCAACACATCGTAGTTCCAGATTTTCATTTCTGTATTACGCGTGTCGATCCTTGGTTCTGAAATCAGTATGATGTCTGCATCAATTTCTCTGAATGCATTTCCGTAAAGAATTCCTTTCGCGGTCCAGCCGTTGGTGTTGATTTCCATCATTTCCAGTGCGTTACGTAACATGGTGAGTTTTACCTATGTTTCTTCCCCTTTTTTAGTTTGGGGGCTGGTTGGGCGATTTTACTCAGCCCAGGGTTTTCCTTTTTCGGAGGGGGGCTCGAGTTCTTTGACCTGCTCTTTCTAGCTCGTGTACGAGTGCAGGGGCCTTCTTTGCTGTCAGATGAGGAGGAGCCATCCTCACTTCCAGCCTTTTCCTCTTCTTCTTCGTCTTCTTCGGTTTCTTCCGATGAGGGAGCTTCAATTATCTCCTCCAAACCGGACTTGACGTTGTTGTTGTTTATAACAGAGTGCTTGTAAACCTTGGAGCATTCGGGGTCTTCAGGCATAACTACTGACGGGAGGTTGTTTGCCTTCAGGAGAGCGTTGAGAACTTGGTTGTAACAACCGGGCTTCACTGCATTTGCCACATTTGCATGGGTTATGCATATCAAGATCTTCGCACTTAGATCCCCGGTGAAGTTAATTTGTGCGGGTGCCGATGCAGTCTTCACCTCTGCATTCTTCCTAGCGGCATTTGCGTAAGTCATTCTTTTGCCTTCCTTTCCTCTTCTTCATTTCTCCTAATTATCTCGCGGCGCTTGGGGCAGTTAAGAGCCATGGTCCGATGCTTCTTTTTACAATTTAGGCATTTCTTTGTGGAGCTTTCGCACTTGTCCAATCTGTCTTTCTGTGGCGCATTCACTGCACCACAGCTTGTTCTTATCCGGGCACGTCGTTGAGGTATGATCTTCTAGCTTGTAGCATACAAAGCACATTTGTATGCTGTTGAACTTTTCTTGCTATATATTTTCACCTGATATTCTCATATTAAATACGAGAATACCGTTTTGGGTTGCCTTCCTTACCATGTCCGTAGTTGAGAACGTTATCTTTAACACATGGGTATGTTCGCGGAATTTAATAATTTCATGAACTTGTACCCACGGGTTGCTTCTCGTAATCTCCTCTTTTAATTCTTCAACTTTATGTTCTCCCACTCTCGCTCCCTCTTCCGATAGGAGCTGGTCGACATCCTTCGTCTCGGCACACATGGCGATGAATCCTGATGAAACTTCGATGAGTTTCACCAGTGCCACCTTGAGCTCGATATATAGGATCTCGCATAGGTTCTTCTTGGTTGGGGTCTGTCTTCCGGCGATGGTCATTAAGGGTACTCTCTTAGTGAGGGCCTCCATGATCTTGGCGTTCCTCTTCTTATTTCTTCTTTTCCTGTAACTAAGTGTAATTAATGTATTTTGTATGTGAAAAAAATTAGGGTGTGGTAAAGGAGGTAAAGAATGGTGTAAGGCAGTTAACGGGTTCAATTAATGTTGAGAAAAACGCCACCGTCCATTTTCCTGCTGTTCCCCCGCTTTTATGCTGCCAGTATGATGGATGATAGATGGATGGGGTGAGTCTCGGGTGGGGACCTCAGAGGATTGAGCTTGGTGGACTTAATGCATAGTAGCCGAATCAACGACCGCTAAGTTTTTGCCACCCCATCACGAGTACATACGCCATAACTGCATCCAACTACATAGAGACGGGATTATTTTCCTCTATGATTCTGGCCGGGTCCCCCGGGCGATGAGGATTTTTCCTCCGTCCGGGACTCGGAGTTATGCCCCAGTATAGAGACAACTTCTGACTTACGCTTCTGCTGTGGGCTAGGCCTCAAACCAGTGTTAACATAAGCCCTTAATCATGCCAATCCAAGTGGCCAACATAGTTAAGACGAAATCAATGAATGGCAGACATCCGAGCGGGTTCGCACGCAGAGCGATGAACGGGAGCAGTGAGGTGCTTAAGCCCTCATTGGGTTACGAGGCTTCGATGTTGAAAAAAAAAAATTCTCTCTTTCTGATGGATGAAACGGGTTCACCGTAAGACTTCGAGAATAGGCGTTCGTCTATGTAGGCGGTGCTCAAAAGTCAGTCACTAAAACAAGTAAAAGTGCTGTATCCGTAAGTACTTCAGTAGAACGCAGTAAACCGATTTTCGGCCCTCAATTGAATTATTCTGATTCTGATTCAGTTAAAGTGGGTGCATGTAAGGGAGGACGAGAGGGTGTGTGGATAGATAGAGAAAATAGACAAGTGGAGAAAAGAGAAAGAAGTGTAGTAGGGTGCAAAGAGATGCCTAGAGTCTGGCGATCAGACCTATCACTTTTATTATTTTTTTGGTAGCGTGTATTCTTTGTTGTTACTGTAGATTTGTAATAATTAGAAATAATTATTTATGGCGTTCAAGCCATTTATTTTAACAACTTTTAGTTTAATTTTGTGTGTGTTATGCATTGCTTGTATGTTTGTGTTTTGTTATTACATTTTTAGTGCGTTTTTATTGTTGTTGGTATCATTTGTATTCGTGTGTGTTTTAGTCTTTTTGTTTCTTCATCTTTGGTAGGGTTCTTGTCGTAATCGGGTTTTTTCGCAATCTTGGTTTAAAGGTGTCTTCATCGGTGGGTTGTTGTCGTAGTTTTGAGTTTCTTGTCTTGTTCGGTTTACTTCTTTTCTTTACACGTTTTACATCACATTGTGAATAGAACGGCACTTCGTCCCCGCCAGCCACTC
Organism: Ceratothoa steindachneri; assembly: GCA_963969495.1. Classification (NCBI taxonomy): domain Eukaryota; kingdom Metazoa; phylum Arthropoda; class Malacostraca; order Isopoda; family Cymothoidae; genus Ceratothoa; species Ceratothoa steindachneri. The sequence continues at coordinate 100,466,666 of OZ018320.1, forward strand.
GGTTGGCGGAGCTGGGAAATCTGGCGCGACAGTCATCTCTTCTGTTCTGGTTAATCATCTGGGTGATTTCATCACTCAGTTCCCGATTAAACAGATCCTGCATTTTCCGGGTCCGTTCTTCTATTACTTTGTTAATGGGAATTATCCCCGCCTCTCTGTGCATATCTTCTTGCCGTCTTCTTTCTTGCCGTCTTCTTTCTTGCCGTCTTCTTTCTTGCCTGCGTGTACCCGTGATTAGGTACATGCATTTATTTTGCACTACTTGAAGTCACCTCTTAGCAACGCAGATCTTACAAGGGCATTGTAGATCTTCTTCTTGTTGCTTTCACGTAGATTTCTAAATGTATAGAGAGTTCTGACAGCGGCCGAGGCTCGAGAAATTCTTTCTTCGACGTGCTTCTTGTACCCGGTAGAGGTGATTTTCATACGAGTACATTGCATTCGTTGGTGTAGGGGTATCGCGTATCCCCCACACGCACCTCTGTTCTTAGGGTGCGTCCAATGGGGACCACCTTGAACTTTTCTTGGTTTGTTCTTATTTTCCACTGAGCCTCGTAGTTGTTCAGGTTCGCGATTTCCATCGCTGTCATGCGAGCTTGCCACGGCGCATTCCTCCATGGAGATACGATTATCTGTCTGAAATCATTGGCGTACTGAATATTGAGGGAAGAGGGGTACACAGGGGCTGGGACATCCGCGGTTTATATCGAGTAAAGGGTGGGGGACAGACATCCCCCCCTGCGGGAGGCCCGCAATGAGCGGAAACTTTGGTCCGTCCGTACACCCTATACTGACATACGCCGCTCTCTCCATGACGTAGTCACAGAGAGTTCTTTCTAAGTTTTCACTTAGACCCAGCCGTATGATCTTATACTGCATGCCCCGCTGCCACACCTTATCAAACGCCTTTGATACATCCCGACAAACGATATCCACATAACTCCTGTCCCGTTTGGCTTGGCAAAGCTTTTCCGTTATGACATTGATTGCTATTTCCGTACTTCACTTCTTTCTAAACCCGAATTGACATGGATTGTAGGGGGAGTTTTCTTCCAGGTGAGACACCAGTCTCCCGTTGAGGATCTTCTCAAAGAGTTTCCCGCCAAATTCCAGGAGTGAAATTGGGTGGTAGCTCTCTCTCAACGTTGGGTCCTTTCCGTGCTTGGGCAAGAAGAAAATCTTTGCTGTCTTGTAAGCATCTGGAAAGTACCCTGTATTCAGACATGCGTTAAAAATACGTCTCATTCCTTCGATGATGTTGGCTGGTGCCTTTTCGAAGTTTACCTTCGTGAGCCCCGATTGGCCTGGGGCTTTTTGTCGGAATAAGCGGAGTGCGCCAAGGATCTCTTCTTCGGTGATCTCGGCGTCTCCGTCGCGCAGTCTATCAACCTGGTGATGAGGATGCGTTCGGTGTATTTCCGTGTTAAGCTCGTCTACGATGTTGTTTTCGAACTCTATATCAAAATCTTCGTTTTCTTCTTCCGATATGCTGAAGATTTTTTCCCAATAACGCCGGAGTATTACTTCGATGTTTCTCTCTTCTGTTTCAATGGATCCATCTTCTTTTTGGATTTCCATTTTCTTCTTTTTTCCAGATGATCCTCTGAGACTTTTGACTTTCTTCCAAAAGTCCTTGGGAGATGCATCTTGGTCAAGGCTCTCGATCGCATCGTCCCATTGTCTCTGTTGTTGTCCGAGGATCAACTGGTTGAGCTCTTCCTTGATCTCTCTACTTCGTTGAAGCGAGTCAACTGATGCATTTCTGATATTTAACTCGTACATGACTCTCAATTCTCTGTAGAGTTCTTTCATGTATCAGTCCACCTGTATGAGGAGATGGTTTTATACTGGGTTTTGGGGATGCAAGCCCTATCTGCATTCATAAGATGTTCGTTGAGGTCGTCGAGTGCCTCGTCTATCTCCTCGAGAATTGCCTCGTCCAGATTTGGTGGGCGATAGGCCTCGAGGAGACCCGCGTACCGTGCCCAGTTTGCTCTCCTGTAGTCTTTTCTGACTGGAGCTGGGACTTGTATAGGGTTCCTGTTGATGGTAAGTAGGATCCCTATATGATCACTACATGGTACCTGGACTGGTTCCATGTAGTAATTGAACGGTAGCTGACGATTAGCCAGACAAATGTCTGGTTTTGTGGCACTTCTTCCTCAAGTATCGGTTGGGAAGTCCGGGCCTATTCTATGGATCATATTTCGGTCCATCATAGTATCCAGGCACCTTCCATTTCCATTGAAGGTCCTTACCCAGACTCCCGACATCTGGCATTAAGATCCCCCAATTATATGGTGGGGGTCCTTCTGCCAAATAGGCCAGAGAGAGAATGGATTGGCAAATATTCTCGTCTCGGCGGCTGGTACCCGGTGGCGATGACCAGCTTTCCTATATCAAGTCCGACGTCTATTGCAAGATAGGATTCTTCCAAGTTTCTTATTGGTTTATACATTTATCCCTTTTTTGATGGCGATGGCGGCACCGTCGTACTGCCCTTGAGAGTAATTCGGGATTAACACGTCGTAGTTCCAGATCTTCATTTCAGAGCTACGAGTGTCAATACCATGCTCAGAAATCAAGATGACATCTGCATCAATCTCCCTGAACAAATTTCCATAGAGAGTTCTTTTCGCTGTCCAGCCGTTGGTGTTAATTTCCATGATTCTTAGTGAGTTCCGTTCCATTGTGAGATGTATTACCTGTGTTTCTTCTTCGTCTTTTTACTTTTCTTGGCCTGTGGGGCGGGTCTGGAGTGCCCAGGCTTTTCTTTCTTCGATGGAGGACTAGGAGTCTTTAACTGACTCTTCGTCGCTCTTGTGCGAGTGCATGGGCCCTCGTCACTATCCGAAGATGTGGATTCTTGTTCCTCATTGTCATTGTTCTCGTCCTCTTCTTCGGATTCCTCCGATGTGGGAGATTCAATGACCTCTTTCAGTCCAGTGGCTTTTTCGTCGTTGCTACTATTTCTGATCACGCTGTCTTTGAATGCCCTGGAGTATTCTGGGTCATCAGGCACGATGACGGATGGCAAGTTATTAGCCTTTAATAACGCGTCTAAAACCCGGTTGTAGCATCCAGGTCTTACCGCATTTGCCACGTTTGCGTGTGTTATGCAGATTAATATCTTAGCACTTAGGTCGTTTGTAAATACCATCGGTGAGGGAGTTGCCATTGCTGAGGCCATCCCTTCACTTCTCTTCACAGTGCTTGCATATGTATTCTTTTTCTTTTTCTTTTCTTCATCTTCCATTTTTTTGATGATCTCCTTTCTCTTTGGGCAGTTAAGGGCCATCGTTCTATGGGGTCCCTTACAGTTCATACACTTTTTGGTAGTGCTATTGCAGGCATCATATCGATGACCCTGTGTGGCGCATTCGCTGCACCAAATTGTTCCCTTTTGGGGGAAATTGACGGTTGTGTGGTTCTCTAAAGCATAACAGACGAAGCACATCTGGATGCTGTGGTATTTCTCGTGTTCGATGTTGGTTCCTGGGATCCTCATATTAAAAATGAGGAGTCCCTCCGTAGACGCCTTGTGAGCCATTTCAGTAGTTTGAAAGGTCACCTTGAAGATATGGGTATGGTCATGAAATTTGATGACTTTCCTGACTTTAGCCCATGTGTGGTTCCTTTCCACCTCGTCTTTTATGTCCGCGGGGAGTTCTCTTCCACCCAGCTCTCCACCTTTCGACAGATGACACTTCTATTTGCGGAGATCGCTGGTGGGGTTTTGGCTTCCAAATCCATCTCCCTTAGCACTTCGGCCCCTTCATCAGATAGGAGCCGGTCTATGTCCTTGGTTTCATCGCATATAGCGATGAAACCATTTGGGATGTCTATAAGTTTGATCAAAGCAATCCTTAAATTTGAAAATACGGATTGGCATACGGATTTCTTCTCGGGGGTCGTTTTTCCAGCTATGGTCCGTAGGGGGACCCTCTTAGGGAGGGCCTCCATCGTCGTGGGTGTCTTCTTTCTTCTTTCTTGCTGTTATTTTCTTTCTCTGTAAAAAATGTGTAGTTATTTTTGTTATAGGTGAAAAAAGTGATGTCAGAAGTGGCAAAGGAGGTAGAGTCAAGGGTTGGACTTGAATACGATATGAGAAGAGCGCTCCCGTCCAATTTCCTGTTGTTTCCCCGCTCGGATAGTGCCGGGATTATGGGTGATGATGGATGGGGGATTGTTCTCGAGTGAGGATCTCAGAGGGTTGAGCTTGGTGGACTTAATGCATAGCCGCCGAATCAACGACCGCTAAGTTTGTGCCACCCCATCACGGGTACGTACGCCAAAACTGCATCCAACTACATAGAGACGGGATTATTTTCCTCTATGATTCTGGCCGGGTCCCCCGGGCGATGAGGATTCCTCCTCCGTCCGGGACTCGCAGTTTTGCCCCAGATTCGAGAAAATTTCTGACTTGTGCTTCTGCTGTGTGATAGGCCTCAAACCAGTTTCCACGCAAGCCCTTAATTATGTCAGTCCAAGCGGCTGACATAGTTAAGACGAAATTAATGAAAGGCAGTCATCCGAGCAGGTTTCCACGCAAGGCGGTGGACGGGAGCAATGAGGTTTTTAGGCCATCATTTTACTTCATCACTCGCAGCGAAAAGATTGTGAGAAAATCTTTGCAGATCAACTGGGATCCTAATGACTCTCAGGGCAGTCGCGTTCTTAGATGGCGAGGCTCAAAAGTCTTTGGTTCTTAGCACGCGTGAGATTACAACGCTCTTCAAAAGGTAGTAAGGCAATGCTACTCAGTCGAATATTCGTCCAGCTGAATTATTGGAGATGATATATTTATTTGAACAAAAGCACAAGACATTATTATAAATTAATTTATATAATGTTATTAGTAATAGTGTTGAAAAAAAGGGGAAAAAATATCGCTGAGAAGGGGAAGGATTTAGTAGAAGGCATAAGTACATATAGAGGGGTTCACCTGGAGCATGTTGCGCAGGAGCTCAGCTTTTTACATAGAAAAAAATTTCTTTAACATTTTAATTTTTTCCCAATAATAGGGTTTTGTTTATATATTCTAAATTCAAATTTCTATTACAGTGTTTGGTTGATTTGCTTATTTATCCATTTATATATATACTCATATCCACTATATTATCATTTTACACTCATTCTTGTTTATCTCTATATATTACACTTGTTCTTAATTAGTATTATACAGCTTAACTCATATCTACTATATTATTATTTTACACTCATTCTAGTTTATTGTTTTATATTACACTTGTTCTTAATTTATACTAGTCACTACACTTCCATTTATCACTACTTGATATTTGGCTTACGCTCACTTATTAGCTTATTAATATTGCTACTTATTATTTATGTATTCATATTTATTCATTGGTTTATTATTCACTATTCACATTGATAAAACTTAGTTATTTTTTGTTTGTATTTATGCACTGTTTTATTCATTAATAATTTTCATTAATATAATTTAGTTATTTATGTAACTACATTTATCCACCGTTTTGATTTATTACTATTCACACTACTATAAATTGATTATGTATTTATATTTATTCTACCAAATACCACTTTTAATTGTTTAACACTTTTTAATTTTTAGTTTATCTCCGAAGTCCTCATTCCGCACTTTATGCTTTTGAAAGTCACCGCGTTGACTGTGTGTAAGCTTGTATCCGGTATATATACCGTTCCGCTACACATGAGACTTTCGATTTCCTTTGGGGACCATGGCCCCTCAAAGGTCCATTTGAAGTCCACGTTTTGGATTCCTTGTACCAACTTCACCTGATTGTTCTTTTCTGGACGCCGTCCGATGCTACCGAGGACTTTTAGGTTGAGTTCCTCCCCGTCGAAAAAGAGTCCGTTTTCAAGGACTTCGGTTTTTTCGGTGAGAGCCACTCCTGGATACCTATCGTCGTCCTCTGAGCATTCGTCCGTTTCCGATTGCTTGTCTTCTTCTACTTTTGCTGCTGCTCTGATGTTCTTTTTCCTACGTTTGTTCTTCTTCGGGCTGCTTTTGGCGGTAGCTGGGCTTTCTTTACTATCTTCTCTTTTTTCTTTTTCCATTTCTTGGCTAACGTTTTCATTTTCTTTTGTGCTCTCCGTTGTTGCTTTTGCTCTTCATTTCGTTTTGGCTTTTCCTTTGGAGTCACCGCCGGATCTTCCACAAACTTGATGTTGAGCACATCTTTTGATGCTGGGTTCGGGGGAAACCACAGCTTCTTTTTTACTCCATTGTGTTGGAGCATTTTGTTTAGCTCCTCCGAGGAGCTTCCGGGGCGTGCAAGGTTCGCCAAGTGGGCGACAATGACCATGGTCATAATTTCCTTGCACTCCACCGGCATGACGAGTTTCGGAGAAGTTCTTTCCGTAATCGTTGCGGTTGGGGGAGAAGATGCTGTTGCGGCGTAGGATCCTTCGTTAGACTTTGTCTCCTTTTCCTTTTTTAACGTTCTTCTTTTTTCTCGGATCTTTTCTTTGCGTAGGGGACATCTCATGGCCAGAGCCCTGTGTTTCCCTCCGCAGTTTGCACATCTCTCTCTTTCTTCTTTACATTCTCTCCAACCGTGGCCGGTTCGAGAGCATGCCGCGCAGGTCTGTTCTTTTTGGGGACAGTCCCTTGTCGCATGGTTTTCCAAGGCGAGGCAGTTTTGGCAGTTCTCCAAAAAGATGTAGTCTTCTGCCTCAATTTGTTCTGGAGCTACCCTTAGGTATAACCCCCTGAAGGCCGTCCCTCATTGCCTTTTGCGCCATTTCACTTCTGGTAAAAATGATTTTGATGAGCGACTTCCCAATTTTCTCCACTTTGGAGATCTTGGCCCAGGACTGCTTGGATAACAGTTCCGCCTTGATGTCCTCGGTGGTGTTGTCCCCCCAAAATGGGTCGACTCTCCTCAGGATGATGATACGGCTCACGAGCAGTTCGTGGGGGACAATCGCTTCCAGCCCAATTTCATTTAGGGGAGTTTTTGCTTCTTCCGAAACAAGGACTTCCACGTCCTTGTTTTCCCAGCACACCGCTGCCCAGCCGTTTGGCGTCTCGAGGAGACGGGTAAGCTAAATGTTTAGTTTTCCAACTATCTTCTCGAACACGGCTTCCCTTGGTTGGCTTTTGCTTCCCCGCAATTAACCGGAGGGGGATCCGTTTGGTGTCCTGGGGGGCTGGGGGATCCATGTCCCCCTGCGGGCAGTGCTGCCCTTTCCCCTTCTGGGCCTCGCCTGTGTCTCGGGGAGGTGGAGGACCTCACTGCACAAATGATGAGTGCGAGATTTGTATTATAGCGGTGATTTTTGGCCGACCTTGCCTAAAACCTTTCCTCCTTTGCTGGGAGGAGATGATTTGGGACACTGCACAACACTCCAACTCTACTCTTCTACTCTCTACTAGCTGAATTATTGATGATGATGTACGCAATTTTCGAAAAGAGATGTTATAGTGGAAGATATAGTGGGTGAAAAAATTAAAGATGGGGTGGGGTGCCCTAGTAGGGAGGGCATCACTTTATTTTTGGTTACTTTTTACTTTATTTGCATATTTTATTTTTGTGTCTTTATGTTTTCATGTGTTTGTAGTGTTCTTCTTACTGTATTTTTGTGTCTTCTTCTCTGTCTTTTTACTTTTAGTTTAATATTGTTGTTGGTTTTCAGCATTCAAGCCTTTGATAGCTTATTTGCCGACAATGCAGTTTTTGTAGTTTGTAGTCACATTTTACGTGTGTAGATGTATGGGATTAGTTGTGTTGTGTTTTTACGCTTTTATGTGTATATTGGGGTTATGTTGTTACGTGTACATAGTTTTGTGCTCGGGAACCGGCTTCTGCGTGAGGCTTTCGCCCGTAGCCACACAGGTATATTCAGCTTGCCGCCTGCTGCCTGCTCCCTGGAGGTTTGGAATGACATCATCCGTTAGAGTGGACCAGATCTTCTTGCCCAGTTTCTGGGTGATGACATTGATGGGCTCCAAGCATTTCCTCCGATGCAGGACGCTTTGCCTGACACGGTCACGCCTTCTTACTTTATTAATAAGCAGAGAGGCAGTGTTCTGGATACGCTGGAGCCTTTTCATAGAGGTTTTGTTTGCCGCTTGGGACACCACTGCGGGGTAGATTAGCATAGCCCGGACGTACATCATATATAATTTTCTGATGTTAGCCGAGCTAAGATCTCTAAACCTGTAGAGCTTGGAGATTTCTCTCTTCGCCAGGTTCCGCCTCTCCGTGTGGTGTCTCGAGTATCCATGGTCGGTGATTTTAAGGCCCAGGACGGTGCCTTCGGTGGAGTAGCCGTACCTCCTCCCATCTATGATGATGGGCCATGTCAACTCGCGGTTCAACGGGACAATTTTGAACTTGTCTCTGTTGGTCCTGATTTTCCATCGTCTCTCGTATCGGCTGATGTTGTTGATTTCCGCTATAGTACGGTCCGCCTGCGCCCTTGCTTTCCTCTCCGGGCACGGGACAATTTGTGTGACGTTATCTGCGTATTGCAGATACATCGTGTCCCTGTGCACCAGAGTTGGAAGGTCGATGGTGAAGACCAAGTAAAGCAGAGGACTCAGGCAGCTTCCCTGAGGGACGCCCGACTTTAATTCGAATTCGGGGCATCTGTGCCCTTCAATCATGAGACATGCCCTTCTGTCTATGATGAAGTCACAGAGGATCCTTTCCAGGATTAGGTCTAACTGGAGGTTCAAGATCTTGTATTGAAGTCCTTCCAGCCAGACTTTGTCGAAGGCCTTCTGCACGTCCCTCAACACAATGTCTACATAGAACCTGTTCGCTTGGGTGTATGCTACTTTCTCAGTCAGGAGCGCCAGGGCGGTGTCTGTGCCCCTTTTTTTGTGAAACCCGTGCTGTTGTGGGTTGTGCGCTCCTAACTCGCTCAGTTGAGCTTGTAGCCTATTAGCTAAAATCTTTTCGAAGATTTCACCCTGCATCTCAAGAAGAGAGATGGGGCGATAGCTTGCCACCGGGTCTGGGGGCTTGTTTCCCTTTGGGATAAAGATGATTTTGGCCATCTTGTATCCATCCGGGAAGTAGCCTGTATTCAGGGCGGCATTCATCGTGTTTGCCAGTCCCTGAATAATTTGCCTTGGGGCATTTACGAGGTTATTTTTCGTAATTCCAGACCAGCCTGGAGCCCTCTGCTTTAAGGACCTTATGGTGTTCAAGGTCTCTTGTACAGTTACCGGGCATCCGTAGTCAGCCATCACTCTTTCCTGTGATACTTGCGGATGGGGGTGGGTTCTATGTATCATTGTGCCGAGGTCGTCGAGCAGTTGGTCTTCGAAATCCTGGTCGAAGTCGTCGTTCTCCTCTATCGTTATAGCGAAAATCATCTGCCAATGTGATCTAAATCTTCTTTCGAGAGACTCTGGATCCTCTATGATGTCGTCTCATTCCTTGATTTTGGTTCTGGGTCTGGGAGATAATCCCCTAATTCTCCGGATGTTATTCCAGAATTTTACGGGATCACTCTCCCTGTCCAGCTTCCCGATGATGTCATTCCATATCGTCGTCTGTTTTTCTAGTATGATGTTTTTCCTTTTCCATGCTTAGATGTCTCATTCTGGCCGTCCTTTCCCTATTGGTACCTGTCCTGTCGATCTCATCATCGACTGCTCTATGTTCACGGGCGATTTCTCTCATCTCGTCCGTCCACACAGGTTGTGGGAGCATTTTATAGGAGATTCTGAGAACACATCTCTCGTCGGCTTGAATAAGGAGATCGGTGATCTTGTTGATCTCCTCATCAATTTCTTCGAGATTAGCGTCTCCCAGATCAGTTGGTTGGTATGTACTGAGTATCTCTCTATATAGCTCCCAGTCAGCTTTCGCGTAACTTTTCCTGAGTGTGATGGGCTTGAGTATTGGTGCTAGCGAGATGGTAGTGAAAAGCGGGATGTGGTCGCTCAGAACCACTGACCCGGGCTTATTGACAATGTTGAAGGGGAAGTTTTTAGATGGCAACACAATGTCCGGCTTTGTTGCTGAACATTGTGTTATGAAGGTCGGGAAATCTGGCCCGGCCCTCTGGAGTCTGTCTCTCTCGAGTAGCATCTCCAGGTTTCTTTCCCTTGGATCGGTTCTTCCGTAGCCTGAAGCATGGCATCTAGCATTAAGGTCACCGCCAAGCAATGTCAATTTCCCACGCTCGAAGAGGTTGTAGAAATTAGAGATCGGGAGGTAATCGCGTCGCGGCGGTTGATAGGCCGCCGCTACGGTCAGGTCTCCAACTAGGGTAGGTATTGCTACTGCCACGAATGATTCATCTAGGTCTGGCAGTGTTTTATATGTAATGTTTCGGATCGCGATGGCAGCGCCCTCGTACCGTTCTTGTGTGTAGTTTTTCCTAAAGATTGTGTAATTGAGTATTTTTATGTTGTTGACGTTTGTATCAACGCCATGTTCTGAGATGAGGATTAGGTTGGGATCCACTTTACGGAAAATGTTTCCGTAAGGAATGTGTTTCCCTACCCATCCGTTAACGTTAATTGTTAGTATCTTTAGTGTATTGTTAGTGTTTTCCATGTTAATGTGCTGTTGTTTATGTGTGTGATGGTTTTGTCTTGATTAGTGGTTTTCGGTGTGTGTAATTTTTCCGTTCCGAATTCTTTTGAACTCTGCTTCGCTTACGGCGAGGCAGGACTCCCTGTATATTTTAATTTTAGCCTCCATGAGCGCCGCTACTACCAGCGCTTCACGGTCTGGGAAATCATAGGACCATTTTAGTAGTCCTGTTCTTACCCCTTCTATGATTTCTCCCACTTTGGGGCTTTTTGGAAACGAAGTGTCTTCAGTCCTGTAGAATTTGATGTTGAAGTCTTCCCCATCAAATTCCCTGACTTTCTTCACACTTCTACTCCTGTTTTTAGTGGGTCGAGGGATCTCCCGTTCGTCCTCGGATGAGGAGGCCGAGCTTAGGAGATTTCCTTCCGCCTGCTTTAGACGTCTGGCTGCTCTTTTTGCACTTCCTTCCTTCTTTTTTTATTGCAGCTAGGCGTGGGTCTTTGTTAGGAGACCTCTGTTGGGTGTTTTTCTTCTTTGCTTCACTGGGGTTACTTTCTTTCACCTCGGTTTCCCGTGGGAATGGTGTCGCGGGCGCCTCTCTTTGGTTGCCAATTTGAACTTGGAGGACATCCCCTGAAGGGGGGTTCTCCTGGAACCACATTTCTGCGAGTCCGTTGTTCCTCAGCATATTGTTGACCTCCTTGGCGAAGCAGCCTCGGCTGGTCAGATTTCTTACGTGCGTATAGAGGATGCACGTAAGTATCTTTGTGGCGTCCTTGTCGTCCTTGTCAACTTTGACGTATGTTTTAGGGACCTGGCTGTTCAAGGCGCTTGCAGAAGGGGTGGTTCTTGTTGCTTGGGCATAGGAGGTGTTTGCTCTCCTTATACCTTCCGTTCTATTCGCTTCCGTCTTCTTCCGGATAATCTTCTTTTGGGGGGGACATGACATCGCCATCGCCGCATGTCTTTGGTCACAATTCGGGCACTTCTCCTCCTTGGCCTGGCATTTGCGCCAGCTGTGCCCTTTTTTGCTGCACTTCGAACAGGTTGCCTCCTGCTTCTTACATTCTTTGGTTGTATGGCTTTCTAGACGGTAGCAGTTGAAGCAGATCTGCACGGGGATGTATACCTCGCGTTCGACCTGCTCCCCACTGATCTTGGCGTTGAAGAGAAGTAGACCTCTCTCCTCAGCCTTCGCCGCCATCTCCGTGTCTGTGAAGACCACTTTGAAAACGTGGGCGTATTCCGAATTGTCCCTTTTGTTTCGGAACTTGATGACCTCAGCCACCTTTGCCCAGTTCTGGTTCTTTTCAACCTCCTCCTTTATCTCTTCTTTTGTGTGCTGGCCTACCCATGGGTCTAGCCGTCTGCACACGACGCTTCTGTGCGCCTGTATTTGATAAGGGGGCGTGGTTGGTTGGAGGTTTATTTCCATTAGGTGTTTTACTCCTTCTTCCTTCGTGAGCGTCTCGATGTCTTTTTCTTTTTCGCACACAGCGACATAACCGACGGGAGTATCGATTAACCTGAGAACGCCCACGTTGAGCTTACCGAACAGGGTCTTGCACACCGTACCCTTGTCCGGTTTTGCCTGCCCGCCAATACTCCTAAGCGGGACTCTTGGCGCAACCTGTGCCGCCATTATTCCGGGTGGGCTCCCCTTGAAGAGGGGGCGCACACTTTTCTATGGGAGAATTGGCTTACCATTATTCGGAACTCTCTGTTACGTTTTCAGTTTATGGGTGGATTGTGTATATTTTTCCTTAATTTTTTTTTTCTTTTTTACTTATTGGGAGAAGAGGGCCCCCCCCCTCGTTAAAAATCGCCGCCTGGATGTAAAAAGGGATTTGCCTTTGGGTGAATGATGAAAGATGAATGAGATGAGTCCGGGTGGGATCCTCTCAGGGGTGTGATTGTATGGCGGACTTATTGACAACGCCGCCCCCCCGCCCAAGGGTTTTGAATCGCGACCGCTCCCCAACATACCATAGAGACGGTTGTATGTCCCTCTATGGTCCTGGAAGGGGCCTTTGCCGTAATGGGCTCCGATGGTTGCGGTCCGTCCCTTGTCCGGAATATTTCTGACATTGTCCTCTACTGTGGGCTAATCCTCAAACCAGCTTCCTCCAATGCCCCCAATTATGCCAATGCAACTGCTAGGCATAATTGGAACGAAACATGAATTGCAAATCTCCCTCACATCTTACGGCCGTTCACGTAAGGGGGCGGGCCGGGGACTTAGGCAGTCATCTGCTTAAGTGGGGCCGCAAGAAGAAAAGATGAAATTAGTATGATGGTGAGTGATGATGAAAAATGCGTACTATATCTCTTTTGGAACTTTTCGGAGGCGTTTGGGAAATTTACCCAAAACTTTCCCTCCTTTGCTGGATGTGAGATGCTGTCGGAGCTGGAGTTAACGAAGAATTCTTCGCCCTCGCTGAATTATTCATTGGACATTGGACATAAAAAGTGAGGAATATAGTAGAAGAGGGTTTTAGTAGGAGAAATAGTAGGGAAATAGGGGAAAATGATAGGAAAGTGAAAATGAAAGGTAGTATGAAAGACAGATCCCTGGTGAAAGGGTATCACTGGCTTTCTTTGCGTTTTGGTTGTTTTTTTTTATAGTATATAAATATACCATCTGGTAAATGCACTGGGCATTCAAGCCTTTGAGGAAGTAGATGATATCTCTACGTGGCTTTGTAGAAGAATTTTATCTTCATTTCTGGGTATTTCACACCCAGAGTTGATGTTTTGTTATGTTTTTTTGGTTGTTTTTCGGCGATATTTCGCACAAAAAAATTGGGGAAGTGTTTTTAGAACTAAATTCAGCAAATGCTAATTCAGTGGCTAAATTCGTTTGGCTTTGTTCAGGATTTGTTGTATTATGAATGGGGGTTATCTAGCTTTAAGTGAACGTTGGGTCGACGTTAATGTCATTCGGTAGTCTACTGCTTTTGAAACTAATTGGTCGTCTTAAGTTACGTAAATTGTCAAAGTCAATGTGCTCGAGTACAAACTCGGGAGGGAGGTGCCGGTGCACCTTGTCCCAGATTTTGGTTGCTCTGAGGGAAGCTCCACGTTTATATGGGTCATTCCCAGTTCACCATGGAGGTCACTCTGCCTTCTCCCTTCTCTCCTTAGGGTTCCCGTAATGATGTATACTGCCTTATTGTGGACCCTTTGCAGTTTAAAGACTTGGGTCTTGGAAACTACGTTTATTGGGACCGGGGGGTACAGGAGTTTTGAGCGAATGCACGCATTGTAGATCTTAAGTTTGTTGGAGGTGCTCAGGTTTATGAATTTGAAAAATTCACCCAAGTCCCTCCGTGCATTCTGTGTAGTTTTCGCTACATGACTCCTATACCCACCAGTCGTAATTTGTAGTCCCAAAACCGTGCCCTCCGTGCGGTATGGGATGCGCGCACCCCCCACACGGATGTCTGCCAGTGTCCTTCGGAATAATGGAATTACACGGAACTTTTGAGCATTGGTGGATATCTTCCACCTTTTCTCGAAAGAGTTGGTTTTCGATTTCCACTGCCGTACTTCGTGCCATGAAATTGACATTCCGATAAGGCCCCGTACATATCATTGTTATATCGTCCGCAAATTGGACGTATAAGGAACCCTCAGTCAAGGGTTGGGGAAGGTCAATGGTGTAAATGTTATAGAGCAGGGGACTGATGCACCCGCCTTGCGGCACCCCCACCTCGAGTTCGAACTCAGGGCCGCTATAATCTTTGATACTTAGAAACGCTCTCCTCTCCATCACGTAGTCACAAAGAATCCTCTCAAGTATGGGATTGAGGCCTAGTTGTAAGATCTTATATTGTAGGCCTCTCCTCCATACTTTGTCAAAGGCCTTTTTGACATCGCGTAGCACCAGATTTGCGTGGCGTTTTTCTGATTTTACTTTTGCCAACTTCTTGGTAATTACGGCTAGCGCCGTGTCTGTTCCTCGCTCCCCCCGGAAGCCATGTTGTTGAATATTGTGAGAGTTGTTATTCTCGAGGAACGTATTTACCCCGTTGGCCAATATCTTCTCCAAGACTTTCCCTGAAAATTCTAGGAGAGATATGGGCCTGAAGTTAGCTGGACTGTCCGGTGGTTTACCGGCTTTTGGAATGAATATCATTTTCGCTACCTTCCAGTGGTCAGGAAAGTAACCCACATTTAGGCATGCGCTCATGATATTCATGCGCCCCAATAAGATATTGGGCGGGGCTCGAATAAAATTCTCTTCGTCAGTCCTGTACGCCCCGGTGCTCGCTGTCGAAATGATTTTAAGGTCATTGAGAGTTCCTCGGCAGTAATTCTACCGCCGAGTCCCTCCATTTCCCTATCCTGTGATACGCAATGGTGAGGGTGTGTTTTGTGTATTTGATCATTCAGGTCGTTAATAATTCCGTCTTCGAAGTCCAAATCGAAGTCATCATTCTCTTCCGGGGATATCTTAAATATAGATGCCCAAAAGAGTCTGAATTCCTCTTTGATTCTTTCCACGTCAGAAATTTCAATGTCATCACGTATAAGTTTGATAGTCTTTGCTGGCTGTCCGCCTTTTAGTCGTTTAACCGTTTGCCAGAATGTACGTGAGTCGGTTTCTACGTTTAGTCCGTCAATTAAATTATTCCAGAGTACATTCTGTTGGTCCCTTATAAGAGTCATTAGTTCGTCACGTATGAGTCGTGTTTGTCGGTGTGTGTTGATGTTGGGGCCAGTGAGGTTCACTTCATTGATCCGTCCCTTATATTCCCTCGCGAGAGTTTTCATTCTAGGGGTCCATGAGGGGGCAGGGAGAGTTTTAAATTTAACTCGGGGGACGGCTTCCTTGTCGGCTTTTAATAAATTTTCATTTAATTTATCCAACTCCTCGTCAATTTCTTCTATGGAGGCATTATTTAAGGGTTCTGGGTTATAACTTTCGAGGAGTTGTTTATACTTATCCCAGTTGGCTCGAGCGTAGCTCTTCCGCTCTGGGATAGGGATTTGAATGGGGGAGGTTGAGAATTTAATAAGGATAGCCTGGTGGTCGCTGGGAATAGGGGGGCCCTGCTCAATGGAGTAGTTATATGGGAACATACTGCTTGTTACAACAATGTCTGGTTTGGTGGCTGACCTGTCAGTGATGAATGTGGGAAAGTCTTTGGACATTGGACAAAATAAGAGATGAAATATAGGTAGAATTAGAGAGAGAATAGTAAGAGAGTAAAGTGGTTAAAGGGTGAGTTTAAAGAATAGATGGTGTGTAGGAGAAAGAATAAAAAGATCCCTGGTGAAAGGGTAGCTCTGTCAATGTAAAGTTTTGTGTGTTCTTTGTGGTTGTTTAATATATTTTTGATAAACTATGAATTACAAATCCATAGTTTATATAATTAAATTAAACATGTTTAATTCAATTATGATTACGATCCTACTGATCGGTTGATTGCTTAAGGCATTCAAGCCTTTATTTTTGGCGGGGGTTTTATTCCCGCTATGACTTTAGTAAAAGTTTTGAAAAGTTTTGATTTATTAATTAATATGATTTTTTGAAAAAAGTGAAAGTGAAATTATTTTATTTTTGCGTTTTGCAAGTGGTTTTTAATTTGATTTGAATATTCTAAAGGAACCTGCGAATTACTTTGTATTTTGTCAGTTCTGTCAGGTGTATTTTGGGATCACGTCATTGTCTGTCTGTAGCTTGCTACTTTTAAAAGGTCTTTTTTGTCGGTCTGCTTCGATTTCTAAGTGTGTACGAGAGAATTCAGGGGTCAAGCGGGCGCCAATGGCCTGCCATATCCTCTTAGCCCTCTCGTGGAGCGCCACATTGATCGGAGTTAATCCAACCGAGTCGTGGAGCTCCCTTTGTCGTTTATGTTCTCTTTTTCGGGTATTTGTAATGAGTAGAACCGCTTTGTTCTGGATGACTTGTAGTTTCGCAATGTGGGTCATGGCGCTCGCGTTTAGCGGCACCGGGGGGGTACAAGAGTCTCGAGCGAATGCACGCATTGAATATCTTGAGTTTATTTGAGCGAGTTAGGTCCATGAACCTATAAAACTCATTCAAATCTCTCTTGCTATTCGCGACTGTCCGCTCGAAATGACACTTGTATCCCCCTGTGGTGATTTTGAGCCCCAGGACCGTCCCTTCCGAGCAGTAGGGGATTCTCTCCCCCTCTACCCGTATATCATTGAAGGTCTTGCGAAACATGGGAATTATTTTGAATTTTGGGGCATTGGTCGAAATCTTCCATTTCCTCTCGAAAGAGTTGATGTTGGAAATCTCCCTAGCCGTATTTCTCGCCATAAATTCCCTGTGAACGTAGGCGGCTGTACAAATTTGCGATATATCGTCAGCGAACTGAACGTATATCGTACCTTCGGAAAGAGGTTGTGGTAGGTCACGTGTATATATGTTGTATAAAAGGGGGGAGAGACACCCCCCTTGTGGGACCCCAGATTCGAGCTCGAACTCGGGGCCTTTGTGCTCTTTGAACTGTATATACGCTCTCCTCTCCATTAAATAATCGCATAGAATCCTTTCAAGAATGGGGTCGAGGCCTACTTGCAGGATCTTAAATTGCAAGCCTCTCTTCCAAACCTTGTCAAATGCTTTTCTGACATCGCGGAGCACCAGGTCGGCATGCCTTTTACTTGCCTTGATCTTTGCAAGTTTTTCCGTAATAACGGCTAGTGCCGTGTCAGTCCCTCTTTTCTTTCTGAAGCCGTGCTGTTGCTCGTTATGCAGGTTGGCTTCGTCAAGAAAAGAGTTGACCCTATTTGCCAATATCTTCTCGAAGACTTTGCCAGCAAATTCTAAGAGATATCGGTCGGAAGTTTGCAGGGCAGTCCGGGGGCTTTCCCGATTTGGGAAGGAAGATCATCTTGGCCACTTTCCAATGGTCGGGAAAATAGCCTGTGTTCAGAGCGGCATTCATGATGTTAAGTAGCCCACTCAGAACATTAGGCGGGGCCTTAATGAAATTCTCCCTGGTCAGCCCCGTGGTACCCGGTGCTCTTTGACGAAAGGATTTTAGTGCGATGAAGAGCTCTTAGGCAGTTATTTTACTCCCATAGCCCTCCATCACTCTTTCCTGCGACACACAGTGATGAGGGGAGGTTTTATGTATTTGTGTGTTTAACTGTTGGATAATGTTATTTTCGAAATCGAGGTCATAATTGTCGTTTTCTTCGGGGGTAATTTTAAAGATTGAGGACCAGAACGTCCTAAAAATTTCCTCAATCTCTGTATTCTCGTCATGCTTGAGTACAATTTTCTGTTGAGGGGGTTGTCCTTTTAAACGTCTGTATGTCTGCCAAAAAGTCCGTGAGTCTCTCTCTATGTCAAGTCCCTCAATTAGTCTGTTCCATACCTGTATTTGTTCGTCTGTAATGAGTGTCTGAAGTTCGTCTTTTATCTCTCTTATGCGTCTATGGGTATTGTGGTTGGGGCCTGTCAGCGCTATTACATTTGACAGGTCTCTATACTCTTGGGCCAGGGCTTTCATGGGGGGGGGGTCCAAATAGGAGCTGGAAGGGTTTTATATTTAATGCGGGGAATGCTATTTTTATCTGCTTTTATAAGGACGTCGGTGATTTTATCCAGCTCTTCATCTATTTCTTCTAAATTAGCGTCAATTAAACGGTCTGGGGTATAATTTAGAAGATAATTTTTGTAGCTTTCCCAGTCCGCCTGCTTATAGCTTTTGCGTTCCGGGATTGCAATTTGAATGGGGTTTACGCTAATTGTGATTTTAATTGCCTGGTGGTCACTTGGAATAATGGGGCCTGGTTCAATGTAATAGTTATATGGAAACCTGATACTGGATAAAACAATATCAGGCTTCGTTGCTGCATAACCTGTAATGAATGTCGGGAATTCTGGTCCGATTCTAGTCCCGTATTTTCTGTCAAGTAGGACTTCAATGTTTCTACCTGCATTGTTGTAGGAGGTATACCCTGACGCTGCACACCTTGCGTTCAGATCTCCAGCAAAGATTGCATTTTTCTTATGGCTGAAGACCTGTAGAAGGTTGTGGAGGGGTACATAGCCGCGTCTTGGGGGTTGGTACCCCGTGGCCACGACTAGACCCCCCAGGGTAGTGCCTACCTCAATGGCAAGGTAAGATTTATCTAAGTCGGGTAGTCTTTTGTATTTTAAACCTTTTTTGACGGCTATTGCGCAGCCGTCATACCGTTCCTGGCTGTGATTTTTGCTGATGACGTCGTATTGAAAATTTTTTATTTCTTCATGTTCGGTCATTCCGTGTTCATTAATCAGTATAATGTCGGGGGCACTTTGTCGCAGAATGTTGCCATAGATGGAACCTTTTCCGTCCCATCCATTGACATTCATTTGTATTATTGTTAGTCTGTTGGTCATTTTGAGTAATGTAGGTTCTTTTAGTGTGTGGAGTTAAAGTAGACGCTTATTCGCGATCTACTTTAGCCCCATGTGGTGTATTGGGCGGGGTGCGCTCCCTGCCGTTTCTTTTCTTTCTAAATTCAGTGTCGGTGATCGTGTAAAAACAGTCCGTGGCCAGCTTAACCTTATTTTGAGAGAGAGCTTCCTCAACCTGTCGCTCCGGTACCTCATCGGAGCATTCCCATTTGTATCGTCCGGTCCTAAGACCTTCCGACACTTCACGGAAGTCCAATTCAGTTGGGAATGGGGCAGATTCAGGGGCGTACAATTTAAGGTTAAAGCCTCTTGAGTGGTACTTTAGCTGGTGCTCCCTTCCTCGTGATGAGGAAGTAGACCGTGGGCCACGAGTTTTTGAGATCTTTTTCGACCTAGGGGACCTGATCTCCTTGGGTCGGACTGCCTCTTTTGTTGGTGTGGATGTGGGGGTGTGTGTTTTTGTTTTTTGTGGTGTGGATTTTTTGGGGGTGAGTGGCGCCTGTTTTTGTGTTTGTGTTTCCTTGGGTTTGTTGAGTCGGGGGTCCCGTGAGATGGCTGTGTTTTGGGTCTGAATTTTCTGGCACTTTTCTTGGCATTGAGGAGCAACGGTTATTCTCATAACCTCCTCTGAAGGGGGATTATCGGGGAACCACATCTCGCTAAGTCCGTTCTTCACGAGCATACGGTTAACTTCTGTGGCAAAGGTACCAGGACGTGTTATGTTTTGTATGTGTGCATAATATATGCAGCACATAATTTTCGTGGAGTGTTCATTCTCGATGTGTAAGTATTGTTTTTGGTTATGGTTATTTGACTCGGCGATGGCGGCTTTCGCTACTTTAGCGTAGGTGGAGTTAGCTTTTTTCTCTTCCGATTCACGTTGGAGTTTGCTCTGATTGCTCATTTCCTGTTTTTTAATCGGACATGCCATAGACATGGTCCGGTGAGGGCCTGAGCAATTAAGACATTTAATGGTATTGTTCTTACAGTCGCGCCAAAAATGGTCACGACCGGCGCAGATGGAGCACAACTTAAGGTCTTTGTTTTCAGGGCAGTTGGACGTGGTGTGTTTGTTGTATTTGTAGCACCTGAAGCACATTTGCAAATCAACAAACTCCTCACGTTCCATCTGCTCTGGGCAAATTCTCACGTTGAAGAGAAGTAATCCATTATCCTTAGCCTTCTGGGCCATAGCCATGTCTTCGAATACCACTTTAAATACATGTGTATATGTTTTGAATTTAAAGACTTCCGCTACCTTTGCCCATTCGTGGTTGTTCTCGATTTCCCGTTTAATTTCGTCGGCTGAGTGGCTCCCAACCCAGGGGTCAAGGCGCCTGCAGATCAAACTGCGGTGGGTCCGAATTTGTGGTGGTGTCTGCGGTCTAAGGTTGATTGTTTTAAGGCATTCAACGGCTTTCCCGGAGGTCAAGGCTTCACAATCAGCCTCCCTCGCGCAGATAGCCGAGTAACCATTATTCAAGTCCACTAGTCTTACCAAAGCAATTCGCAGGGATCCGTATATCGTTTCAAAAACCTTTCCTCGGTCAGGTTTCGGGCCCTCCGGGAGGACCCGAAGAGTTATACGTAGGGTTTCTCTCATGTTATGTACATCCTATGATGCGTTACAGTTTTTTATGTTCGTAATGTTCACTGTGTTCACTTTTGTTTTTAGACGGAAAGAGGTGAGAAAGAAAAAGAGGGTTCAATGTCCAAAAAATTTTTTACTTTACCTCAAAATAACTTTTTCCAGGCAAGCGGGTGGGTCGGGGAAGGTTTTGGTCTCCGTATCCACGAAGGAGCGAAGAGTTCTTCCGTAACCGTATTTCCACTTGTAAAGCAGGTAGTCCACTGAATCACGAAGTATCGTGCTACTATCAACAAGTAGGGTCACGCTATTCACTTTTCTCGCTAAAAATTCACTTTTATTGAGAATCCGTAAAGTTTGCTGTCAAAGCGGGAGGGGTCTGCTCATGCAAGCAAGGCAGTGGGAAAGTCTGGTCCAATTGCGACATTATTTATAGTATTTCTACGCGAACATAAGTATTACAAAAATTGTCCAATCATGGAGCAGGACATTTTTAAGGGGAAACTAAACGCTAAAAGAAACATATAAAATTGGAAGGCTTAGATTTTCTGACTATTGACGGGATAGAAAATTTCTGCAAATCCACCTAACTCTGAAGATGTTTTTCGCTGATAAAGCAACGAGGCTTTATACGTGAATTTATTCACGTTTCCCTACGGGGAAAAGAAGAGAGAGTACCTTTATAAAGAGAGCACTACAAGCCCACGAATGTCGGGCTAATTCGACCACGCATTCCCCCCCCCCCCTTCCATGCCGGGCATGGGAGCTGAAATGAACTGAACTGCCATTCATCTTGCCACGTCCCAACTATGCCGTTCGTGTGATAGGCATAATTGGGGGCGCCCAGGAAAGCAGGTTTGTGGACTAGCCCACTGCAGAACTTGGCGTCAGTGGCAACCTGGTTACGAGGTGATGCTGAAAGCTTTGGGGAAGAGTTCGCTCTAATCTCTGAGGGTAGTTTCCGGCCAAGACCACAGGGGGACACACAACCGTCCCTGTGTGAGTTGGAAGCAGCATCGATAACCAAACCCCGGACGGGGCGGCACCCCTCGGGTGGTGGTAGTTGATTCAATCACCACCCATCATTAAGTCCGCCACAACCAACCGTCTGAGGGGCCTCCCTGGTTTCACCCACATTCATCTCATCCCTCCATCCAGCAGTTCACGTTCATGGAAGATCGTTTGCAACGGTGGTGGGGGGGGGGTGCCCCCCCCCCCCACAAACGCTCTCAAAAAACTTAGAAAAATTTGTAATTATTTTGGACAGTTCAATCAATTTTATAAGTTGGCAAGCGCACAGATAACAACGAAGCAGGAGCTACCCCACAGTGGTTCATTGCCCCTAGGGGCCCGTGCAGTACAATGGCACAAATTCAGCTTTCCCGGGTGCTGCTCCGCACCATAAGCGGGCACAACAGGCCCACTAGAGAGTTGGTCTTTGAAGCAGTATACGGGAAGTTGAAAATAGCCATGATAAGGTTATTGGAAGTTCCCTTGGGTTATGTCGCCGTCTGTGAGACGGAAAAGGACATAGAAGCTTTGACAAAAGAGGCGACTATTGAAGTCCTTCGTGAGCTTGGCCTACAACCAGCTATTCCCTTGCAGATCCAATCACACAGGCGTGTAATCTGCCAGAAATTAGACCCGTGGATAGGAGAACATTCACGAGAAGAGATAAAGGAGGAAATTCTTAGAAATCACTCTTGGGCAAAAGTGACCGAAATTATCAAATTCAAGAACAAAAGAGATAATACGGATTACGCTCACGTTTTCAAGATTGTTTTCGGGGAAGCTTCCATGGCAAGGAAGGCGAAGGAGTCTGGGCTCCTACTTTTCAATGCCAAAATCAGCGGGGAACAGATTGAGAGGGAAGAATTCCACTCAGTACAGTTCTGCTTCCGCTGTTATAAAATGGAGGCACACACGACAAGAGACTGTAAGGCACCCGAGGAGCTATGCTCCAGATGCAGCGAACCCGGTCACCACTGGAAGAGCTGCCAGCACCCTCGTGAGAAGTGCATCAACTGTGGTCAAGGAAACCGGACAATGGCAATGGCCTGTCCGAAAAAGAAAGAAATCATTAAGAACAAACAAAGATTTGTCAAGAAGAGGCGACTAGGAAAGCGCACATCTCGTACGCCCAAGTCACCAAAGCAGCCCAACCTGTGGCGGCCATCAACAAGACATACCTGAACATTTAAAATGAGGAGTCTACAAAAATCCTGACGTGCATCCTGTATGCCCATGTCAGGAATCTAACCCAGCCAGGTTGCTTCGCTAAGGAGCTCAACCAGATGCTGGCGAAAAATGGCCTGAACCATATGTGGTTCCCGGACGACCCCCCTTCAGGAGACGTCCTCCAACTACAGATGGTTCCTAAAGTAACTCAACCAACGGTCAAGCAAGATAGGAAGCCACAGGAGAAGCCCAAAAGGCCGGATCCCAGAGTAGGGGCAAGAAAAGAAAGGGAAGCTGCTTCTAGGACAAAGATCGACAACATGGATGAAAAGGAGAGCTCTGATGACTCTGAGTCAACGGAGTCCTCAGATACTGATGCCGCACCAAGCGTTAGTAAGAGCGAGAAGAAGAAGCGGGCAACTAAGAAAAATTTAGACGCTGATGAGTTGAATCTAAGGATCTATGCATCCGAACAACTCCCCTTCCCAAAGGATAACGATACCAACAGGATCCTAGTTGGTATCAAAAAGAAGTTTTATAAGTGGGATTATGATGTCCAGTGTGATGAAGAGGTAGTCGAAGAGGCCCTCAATAGTCACAACATCACCCTCTACAGGGACACGCTGGAAGAACTACCCACAGCGGATTTTAAAAAGAAGAGGAACGGGAAAAAGCGTCCCTTTACTAAGAAACACTAGGAGCCAGAAAAGAGAATGGAAAACCCGAGCAACAGGTTGAAGATAGTAACTCTCAATGTCAATGGATGGGAGGGAAAAGCAACGGCATATGGTAACATATTCCGTGTGCTAGACCCCGACATCATCTTGATTTCGGAGCACGGTATCGACACGTCATCATACCAAATAAAGGTACCGGGCTACCGAGTAGTTGCTAAAAACCATTCTCAGGAGAGGTTTGACGGCGCCGCGATTGCAATCAAAAAGAATCTCTCGTTCAGGCACCTTCCAGAACTGGACGAGTCATTCGTGGCGATTGAGATGCCCACATTAGTGGGCAACCTCGTGATCGCGGCGGCGTATCAACCCCCTCGCAGAGCGTAACTGCCCCTCAACAACTTCTACACCTTGTTTGGTCACGGCAGGATGGTATTCCTTGGATGCGACCTCAACGCCAGATGCCAAACGGCTGGCTATGGTAACATAAATAACAGAGGCCACAACTTGGAAATGATTATGAGACGTAAAAACATCCAGAGGATAGGACCGGAATTTCAGACCTATATCACCTCTCGGGCAGCAACCAAGCCCGACATAATCATGACAAGTGGTGGCTTCCCATTCAATTACTATAGCGAGCCAGGACCAGCAGTGCCCAGCGACCATATAGCGATCTCAACTACCATCTCACTCGCTCCGATCCAGATTCCGGTCCCTCTCCGCAAGAGCTACGCCTCGGCCGACTAGGAACGCTATGGAGAAATCCTAGGCGTTTACGAACCAGCCGACTTAAGCGAGGCCACATTAGAGGAGATCGTCGGGGAGCTGGAGAGGATAACAGCCCTCATCATCGAGGCTGACCGCGAGTGCGTATCTTTGACAGGGTACAAGACTCTTCCACAACCTCGTTGGACCGAAGAGATGAAAGAGATCGCCAGGGAGCACTAGGAGGTGTACGAAGAGATCAGAAGAACAGGTACTAATCGGGAGCGAAGCTCGCTACTCCGTCGCCTACGCGATGAGCTAAAACAGGCTATTAACCAACAACAGGCTGAAATCTGGAACAGCCTAATAGCCGGGTTGGACAGCGAGATTGCCCCCGACAAATTCTGGCGCCTAGTGAATAGACTAAAAGGACTTCCAAGTAGAGAAAAGACCCGCATCAAGGAGGGCGATGACTACTTGGAGGATCCGGTGGTACTGGAGGAAAGATTCCGCACGTTCTGGAAGGAAATCTTCTCTATAACACCAGAGGACGACGCGGATTTGACCAGGAATTCGAAGACCATCTGATTGAGGAACTCAATCATATCATACGTCGTACGCACCCACAAGCCTACTTTGACGAAAGGAGGGAAATGGTAGACCATGGCCGACCAATAACAACGGTAGAGGTCATGGAAGTCTTAAAAACCTTTAAACAAAAGGCACCAGGCTGGACGGGCATCACTAAGAACAATCTGGTGCATGCCCCCCGGCAGATCATTCAGGGAATCACTAACATCTTCAACGCTTCCCTGAATACGGGTTAATTCCCCGATGGCCTAAAAATGGCTAAAATCATTTTTATTCCTAAAGGGAACAAACCCCGAGATCAACTGGTGGACTACAGGCCAATATCCCCTCCTGGAGTTTGTAGGTAAAATCTACGAAAAGCTTCTAGCCAATAGGCTACAAGATCAGCTGCCTGAGCTGGAAGCTCACAACCCTCAGCAGCACGGGTTTCGCAAGAGGCGGGGGACTGATACAGCCCTTGCCCTCCTTCCTGAAAAGCTAGCCCGCTGCAAAGCTGATGGGAGGTATGTAGATGTGGTGTTGTGCGATGTGCAGAAGGCCTTCGACAAGGTTTGGCTGAGAGGTCTACAATACAAGATCTTAGGCCTCAAGCTAAACCCGGTCCTGGAAAGGGTCTTCTGTGACTACATCATGGAGAGAACAGCCCGTATATCGATCGAGGGCAACAGAGGACCCATATTTGAGCTAGAGGCGGGGGTTCCACAAGGTAGCTGTCTGAGTCCGCTGCTGTACCTAGTGTACACGTTGGACTTAGCTGCTCCAGTCGGGGAGGATGTGATGTATCTGCAGTTTGCTGCGACATCACTCAAATAATCCCCGGTTCCTATAGGAACGCTGGAGTTCAAGCAAGGGAGACAGCTACTGAAATCGAGAACATCAACCGATTCGAAAGAAAGTGGAAGATAGAACAAACCACCGAAAGTTGCAAATCCTCCCTATGAACCGCCGGAAAAGGGACGACGTCATCGTCAGAGACGAGCTTTACCCGTACTCAAACGAGGGTAAAGTCCTGGGTCTGCGCCTTACCTCAATTGGGTACAAGGCGCACATCAACAGCCGAGTATCCCTAGTCAAAAGAGAACTTGGGAAACTTTACAGGTTCAAAGATCTCAGTTCCAAAAACATCAGAAAACTATACAACACTCTGGTGCGACCAGTTCTGGTGTTCCCCACGGTGGTTATGCAGGCAGCCAGTTCGTCCTCTCTCAAACTCATGCAGAGGGTCCAGAACAAGTCTACCCTGCTTATAACCGGCACGAGGAGACTGGACTATATTCGGCAGATGGAACTGCACGCAAGAGCAGGACTTGAGCCACTGAATATAGTCCTTCAGAGGCTAGGGAGAAAGGCCTGAGAAAAAGTCGAAAGCGAGATCCTCCCGCAAATAGATGCGGGCCTCGATATACCGCATCAAGCTATTGGACGGGCTACAAAGAGAGCACTATTCCCCAGTGGAAGAATGTGCTGCCGAGAAAACCAAGTAGCCCTGTTCAGATAACGAGCAAAACATCTCATCCGGACGCAAAAAGATCAGTCCACAAGATCACCGTTCTTACTGACTCTACTCAAGTAATGACTAAAACAATTAATACAATTAACAAAAAAGAGGCGAAGTGCCCAACCACAGATTTTTACTCTAAATATCATATAATGTTGACAAATATCGAAATAGACAAAAAGAGGCGAAGTGCCCATACCCCTAACAAAAGCAATTAAAAACTTAAGAAAAAGAGGCGAAGTGCCCAAACCCCTAACAAAAGCAATCAAAAATTTAAGAAAAAGAGACGAAGTGCCCCAAATATGTAAACAAACATAAATCAATCAATAATTAAACAAAAGAGGCGTAGTGCCCAACCAATAATAAGAAATAAAGTCTAGAAATAAAGAAAGAAGAATAAATGGGGCGTAATGCCCCCAAACAAAACAAAACAAAAAAGGATAACAAAGCTACGAGTTAGCAAAAAGTTAAATTGAAAGGCTTGAATGCCTATCTCAAATGACGGAGGAAAAAAATTATATACATAGACAGATTATTTATAAAGATATATATATATATATATATATATATATATATATATATATATATATATATATATATTAAAGGAAAGATAAGCAAAACAAGGAAAGAGTAGTTTAACACTACAGGAAGGTCAGCTGACGCTGTTCCAACCAAATGGAGGAAACCATTAAAAACCAAGAAAAGAGTATCATGCCTGAGATGCCCTCTGCTCCAGGGCAATACTAAATCTCCTTCAACACTATCATTAACTACTGCACCTTTTCACCACTTTTTACATCCAATCCAATCCAATCCAATCTGACTATTTGTCGCTCTGATCTAGTTCTCTGGCAAAGGAGGCAAAGGAAAATGAAGGTTGAAAACGTAGTTGCATCATGGAGAATAGCTGTCTCCCTCCAACGAGCGAACTCCAGGAGATTAACGTCGTGTACGAATATTCGTGCAAAGTCGGTGAATACGAACATCACAATTCAAAGTACATCGGCGTGACCTCCACAACCCTGTCAAGGCGACTGACAGCTCACCTTCAAGATGGCGCGATTAAAAAACACATCCAATCTCATAGCACCACCCTAACCCGTGAAAAACTGAATCAGGACACCTCCATCATCCCGAGACTCCAAAATAGCACAAGATTGCGGATGGCCGAAGCCGTCATCGTTCAAATGAAGAAACCGGCAATTAACGTGCAACTTCAGCCGGAAACCATATTCCCGATATCTCGGCGTCCCCGAGTTGACCACCGTTAAAAGAAGCACGTTTCCAAACTTTCATTTTCCTTTGCCTACTTTGCCAGAGAACTAGATCGGAGCGACAAATAGTCAGATAAGATAAGATAAGATAAATAAAGTTAGAATGTGTAGAGAGAGTGAGATAGGAAATATAGAAATTAAAGTGTTGTGTGTGTCTGTTAATGTGTGTGGGAAGATGTGATAAGATGATAGAGATTTGTGCCAGGTTGCCTGGCTAACGCTTTCGTTTTTCTTTTAATTTTATTATATTTTTGTGATACATTATTATTTTATCATTGGAGCCTTTGTTTTTTTTTTTTGCTCAATAGAGCGTTTGTATCATTTTATTGTTTTTTATTTTTATTTTATTTTATTTTTATATTTTTATTTATTTTTTTGTTATTTATTTATTTATTTATTTATTTATTTTTAATGCTATTATGTAAATGTAATGGTTCTTCATCGGGATTCACATTTGAGTTGTATACTTGGTAGTCGTAATCGGTTGTGCTTTCGAGATGTTGCATTGTGGTTTACTACCTATAGATTGGGTTGACGTTTATTAACGTTTTTCTCAGGCTACCGTTGAAGCGTTGTTTATATTTCGTACGATGGATTTGGTCTTCTTGTACGATGCTTTGATTTATTATATTCTGTGGAATCGTATTTTTAATCTTTTCCCACAGCTTTCTTGCTCTTTTTTGTATGACTATGTTTATGGGTTCAATAGTAGATCTGCGGTGGAGTTCTTCTGCTGGTATGTAATCTAGTCTTCCTGTGTTTGTTATGAATCCAGTGGCTTGATTTTGGACTCTTTGGATCTTCCTGAATTGGGAGTTACTTAGTTTATTTAATGGTACAATTGGGTATAGGAGTTTGGGTTGAACTAGGGCCAGGTATAATTTTATTTTATTTTTGGTTGAAAGTTGCCTGAATCTGTATAGCGCTGATAAGGTAGATTTTGCTTCTATGATTTTTTTTGTGGTAGGTGACTTGTATAGCCGTTCGTTGTTATTTTTAGTCCGAGGACATGTCCTTCTGTTGAGAAAGGATATGCCTCTCCATCTATGCGTACAGTAGCTTTTTTCCTTGTATTCATGGGGATTAGTTTGAACTTTTCCTTGTTAGTTTTTATTTTATTCCTTTTCTCGTAATCATTTAGGTTTTTAATTTCTATACCTGTTCTTAGGGTGATGTCCTTGGGTTTTTTCTTATCGCTGGTCACTATCTGAGTGATATCGTCCGCTAATTGTATGTACAGCGAACTCTCATCACTGGGGTGTGGAAGGTCCCTGGTATACACAGTGTATAGCGTAGGTGAGAGGCAGCCTCCTTGTGGGACCCCCGTTTGTAGGTTGATTGCATCGCCCGTTTTGCCGTTTATCTGCAATATCGCTTTCCTCTCATCTAGATAGCTGCAGATTATTTTGGAGAGGTTTACTTCCAGGTTAAGGTCGCAGATTTTGGCCTTTAGGCCGGGCAACCACACTTTGTCGAATGCTTTGGCAACATCACGAAGCACAATGTCAACTTTGTTGCCTCGCACAGTGGCAGTAACAATTCTTTCGTTAATGATTGTCAGCGTGGTGTCCGTCCCTCACTTGCTCCGGAACCCGTGTTGTTGTGGGTTGTATAGGTTGTATGTTGTTTGTGTTAAGATGGTTGGTCAACCTTTCGTAATGAGCTTTTCTAGGACTTTGCCTAGAAATTCTAGGAGAGAGATAGGACGGAAGCTTTTGACTTGATGTTTGGGGTAGCCCGGCTTCGGCAGGAAGATCATCATTGCTGTTTTAAATGCTTGGGGAAAGTATCCCATATTTAAGCAGGCATTGAAGACCTTCAAAACCGATTCGTGCACATTTTATGGGGCATTAATTAAGCGAGCTTTAAATACTCCACTTTGTCCTGGAGCCTTTTGTTTGAATGATTTTAAAGCTGTCAGGTATTCATTCATGGTAAATGGCTTTCCTCCCCCCTAGGGATTGTCTTTTTGTTCGTCGACGTTTCTAAACGGTATAATGAGTTCACGTTGTGTTGACAGGCTACGTATGATTTTCTCCTCATAGTTTAGGTCGAAATTTTGATTTTCTTCGGGTGAAATAGAGAAAATCTTTGCCCAGTGCGTTCGGAAATGCTCTTGTAATTCCTCATTTTGCTCTACTTTCTTGTTCTGAATTTTCAGGCTTATTTCATCTTTTTGGTGTGATCCGCGTAGTTTCCTGAATTGTCTCCAGAATTGACTTGGATCCTTTTCTATCTCAATCTTACCTATTATGTTATCCCAAAGCCTGCCTGAATTTTCCTTGATGAGGGTGCCTATCCTCCTTCTAATTATGATAATGTTTCTGTACCTTTCGATCGTATGACCTGATACCCTGATTTCATTTATTATATTTTGAAATGCATCCATTTCATCTTGGATCTCTTGGGTCCATCTAGGTGATGGTATGGTTCTGTATTCTATTGTTGGGGTGTGTAAATTATCCGCCTCTCTGGTTTTACTGGTGATTATCTCTTGTTGTGCATCTATTTCCTCTTTACTTTGGTTGTTAAGGGATCCGGTTTCTAATGTGTTTAAGTATTGTTTGAATCCATCCCAGTTTGTTTTGCTGGTTGCTTTTCTTCGTGATATTTTTATTTGGATGGGTGAAGTTGAGATGGTAGTAATTATGCTTAAATGATCGGAGGGAGTTGCTGGACCTTGCTGTGTGTGTGGTGATTTAAATTGAAGTTTTGATTAGTTAAAATAATATATGGGGTAGTCGAGGATCGGACTGTGAAATACGTAGGAAAGTCGGGTCATTCTCTGTTTAGTAGGCCTCTTTCAATCAGGAGATGTAGGGGTTTTCCCGTACCGTTTGTATGGGTTGTGTACCCTGCTTCTCTGCACCTTGCATTAAGGTCTCCGGCTAGAAAGGCTGAGGCTTGTCTGCGGAATAGCTTGATGAAATTGGGTATCGGTAGGTACGAGCGTCTTGGTGGTTGGTAGGCCCCGGCTATGACCAGGTCTCCTGTAGGCATTTTTATTTTTACATCTAAAAATGATTCCTCTAGGCCTTTTATTTCAGTAAAGGGTATACCTTTTTTTTAATGCCTAGGGCAAATCCGTCGTATCTTGACTGTGAGCAGTATGTTGTTAATATTTTATAGTTGGGGATTTTTATTGTTTCTGTATCTGTGGATATGCCATGTTCTGTTAAGATGATTGTCTGGATCTTCCTTTCTTACTATGTTGGAGTAGATTAGGCATTTTTCTTTCCAGACGTTAACATTCAAGGTGAATATTTTAAGTTTTCGTTGAAATACGTCCATTATTGTTATTATTGCTTGTTTTCTCTACCTGACTTTGCTTTTTCTGGTCGGCCTGGGGATCGAGTGCACCCATTTCTCTTCTTTTTTTAATTCACCGCATGAGATGTTGCTGCATGATTCAGGAGCGATGAATAACATGCCCTGTTTTAGTGCGTTGTGAACTTCGGTTTCGTCCGCGTCTGCTTCGTATTCTGATCTGAATTTCCCCTTGACAAGTCCGTCGACTATTTCCTTCTGCTTGTATTCCTTAGGAATGAGGTAAGCATGAGATCCGTATATTTTGATGGTGAAGTGTTGGGTGGTCATTTTTGTTTTTTGGTTTTCTGAGGTCACTTTTGTGCTTTCTTCCTCTGATTCGGTATCCATTTCATTTTTGTCTTCTTCTTATTCTTTTTGGGTATTAGTTTCCCTTGGAGTCATATTCATTTTGTATAACTCATTCGAGGGTGGGTTCTCCGGGAACCACGTTTTTTTTAGTCCGTTTTTTCTCAAGCATGGTGTTAAGTTCAGTTGCATAAGAACCTGGACTCACTATGTTGACAAAGTGTGCATGCATTATTCACAGTATTAAGTCGGGTCTCATGGTGCCCTTGATATTGACCGTTGTGGTCTGTGTGGTGGGTGCAGAGATGCGTCCGTTGGCAGTTGCTGCAGCGTAGGTCGTATTTTTTCTCCTCTCTTTCTCTGCGATGATATCGGCCTTCTTCTTCCGAATGAATTGCCTTTTTACTGGGCATGACATGGCCAGAGTCATATGTCCATTTCCGCAATTCAAGCATTTTTTCTCTGTGCTTCTGCACTCACCCATCTGTGATCCTGACTTGAGCATTCAGAGCAAGCTTTACCTTTCAAGGTACACTCCTTGGTTGGGTGCTTGTCTAGCGCGTAGCATGTGAAGCACACTTGCACTGAAACGAATGTTTGCCTTTCTATCTGTTCGGGGGAGATCTTCGTGTAAAATGCTAGGAGTCCTTGTTCGGTGGCTTTCTTTGCGCTTAGTTTCCCCTTAAAACTTTCCCACGCCATGATTGGCCAATTTTTGTAATACTTATGTTCGCGTAGAAATACTATATATAATGTAACAATTTTTAATAATTACAGACTGGACAGAAAAATTTGGATAAAGCAAGCTTACTCGAAGACGTTTTTCGCTGATAAAGCAACCTGCTTATAAACGTGAATTTTTATCCACGTATCCCTACGAGGAATTAAAGAAGATGAATTTTTATAGAGCGCTGATTATTCGACAAATGTCGAATTAATCCTCCCTCGCCCCCCCCCGGGGAAGGGAGTTGAAATGAACTGAACTGCCATTCATCTAGCCACGTCCCAACTATGTGATAGGCATAATTGGGGGCGCCGAGGACAGCAGGTTTGCGGAGTAGCCCATTTTCGAACTCGGCGTCAGAGGCAACCCGGTAAAGAGGCGATTCTGAAAGCTTTGGGAAAGAGTTCGCTCTAGTCACTGAGGGTAATTTCCAGCCAGCACCACAGGGGGACACACAACCGTCCCCGTGTAAGTTGGAAGCAACATCGATAACTAAACCCCAGACGGAGCGGCACCTCCAGGTGGTGGTAGTTGATTCAATCACCACCCATCATTAAGTCCCCATCATATCACCCGTCTGAGGGGCCTTCCCAGGTTCACCCATCATCATTTCATCCCTCCATCCGGGAATTCACGTTCATGGAAGCTCGCTTACAACGGTGAGGGGGGGGGTTGTTCCCCTTCAAGCGCTCTATTTTCAATCGATTTTTTTCTTTGGACACAAAGATTTGGTAACCAGCCCCAAAACCACGAAGAAGAACTATCCCTCAGTGGTTTACTACCCCTTGGGGCCCCCATCGGGCAGGATGGCTTAAGCTAGGACCACCCGAGTCCCGCTACGCACCATCAGCGGTCACACCAGACCGAGCAAAGAAAATATCTTTGAAGCCGTATATGGGCGACTCAAGATAGCCATGATAAGGCTACTAGAGGTCCCCGCGGGTTATATCGTTATTTGAAAAACAGAAAAGGACGTGAAGCCCATGACGAAGGAAGCCGCGATCGGGGTCCTTCGCGAGCTCGGCTTACAGCCAGCAATCCTTCCCCAGATCCAAACGCACATGAGCGTGATCTGTAGGAGATTAGACCCATGG
This sequence comes from Ceratothoa steindachneri, assembly GCA_963969495.1. Lineage (NCBI taxonomy): Eukaryota > Metazoa > Arthropoda > Malacostraca > Isopoda > Cymothoidae > Ceratothoa > Ceratothoa steindachneri. The sequence goes on from OZ018320.1 coordinate 100,499,501, forward strand.
ATTGGAGAACACTCCAAAGAAGAAATAAAGGAAGAGATTGCAAAAAAAAAAAAATCAATGGGCAAAGTTCACTGGAATTGTAAAATTTAAAATCAAAAGGGACAATTCTGACTATGCCCATGTCTTCAAATAATATTTGGAGATACTTCCATGGCAAAAAAAGCAAAGGAATCTGTGCTCCTGTTTTTTAACGCCAGGATCAGCGGGGAGCAGATCGAGAGGGCGGAGTTCCACCCAATCCATTCTGCTTCCGCTGTTATAAAATCGAGGCCCACCCTACTCGCGACTGCCAGGTGCCCCAAGAGATATGCTCCAGGTTCACCGAACTCGGCCTCCATTGGAAGAACTGCCAGAGCCCTCGCGAGAAGTGCATGAACTGCGGACAAGGCCACCGATCAATGGCAATGGCCTGTCCCATGAAAAAATGGCTGATTAAGAGGAAGCAGCAACAGAGTAAAGAAGAGGGGACAAAGAAAGCTAATACAACATAAGCTCAAGTTGCAAAGGCCGCTTACTCTGAAACAGAGAAGAAGTAAACTTATCTAAAAATACAATACGAGGAGTCGACCAAAATTCTGACAGGCATCCAGTATGCCGATGTCACAAACCTAACGCAGCCCGGCACATTCGCTAAAGAAGTGAACGGGATGCTCACCAAAAATGGAATGAACCAGATGTGGTTCCCGGACGACCCCCCATCAGGGAATGTTTTCCAACTGCAAATGGTCCCAAATGTGACTCAAGAAGAAAGCAAACAAGAGGAGAAACCCAAAGAAAAGAACATAAGACCAGATCCAAGAATTGAAGCAAGGAAGGAAAGGGAGGCTGCTGCCAGATCAAAGAAAACGCCCAAACCTAAAAGTACAGAGAAGAATGTAGACACGGAGGACTCGGAAACCACAGATTCCTCGGACTCAGAGGTCGGGCCAAAAGATAGGCACCGAGAAAAGAGAAAACGGGAGGCCCAAAAGACCTCTTGATTCGGATAAGTTCAAACTCACAATCTAAGCATCAGAACAGTTTCCCTTCCCAAAAGACAAGGACGTCAATAAAATACTCGTCGGCATCAGAAAGAAGTATTATAAGTGGGAGTACGATGCCCGGTGCGAAGAAGAAGTAGTCGAGGAGTCTCTCTTCAACAATAATGTCACTCTCTACAGAAAGACATTTGAAGAGCTCAACACGGCAGACCACAAAAAGAAAAGGAACGGGTAAAAGCGTCCCACCACCAGAAATCACTAGGAGCCAGTAAAGAGAATGGAGAACCCGAACAACAGGTTGAAAATTGTGACGCTCAACGTAAATGGATGGGAGGGAAAAGCAACGTCGTATGGGAACATATTCCGTGTGCTCAACCCCGACATCATCTTACTTTCGGAGCACGGTATCGACACAACATCTTATCAAATAAAGATACCGGGCTACAGAGTTGTTACAAAGAACCATTCTCAAGAGAGGTTTGACGGCGCCGCGTTTGCAATCAAAAGGAATCTCTCGTTCACGCACCTTCCAGAACTGGACAAGTCAATCGTGGCGATATAGAGGCCCACACTAGTGGTCAACCTCGTGATCGCGGCGGCATATAAGCCTCCTCGAAGAGCATATCTGTCCCTCAATAACTTCTACACCCTGTTCGGCCACGGTAGAATGGCAGTCCTTGGGGGCGACCTCAACGCCAGATGCCGAACGGCTAGCTATGGTAACACGAATAACAGAGGCCATAACTTGGAAATGATTATGCGACGAAAAAACATTCAGAGGATAGGACAGGATTTCCCGTCCTATATCACCTCTCGGGCAGCAACAAAGCTTGACATAATCATGACAAGTGACGGCTTCTAATTCAACTACCATAGCCAGCCAGAACCAGCAATTCCCAGTGACCATATAGCGATCTTGACTACCATCTCAC